>QGMJ01000604.1:0-20585 GCA_007821545.1 Lachnellula subtilissima
GGTCCCAATTACTACCAGGAAGGACAACAAGATATCGGCACGCAGCAGCAACAACAACAACAACCCAACCAACCTCAGCAATACCCCCAGCAGCCTCCACAGTACGGTCAACAAGCAAATAACAATGAGAAACAGGACTTTCAGCAGAAATTCCAGGTCGATAGGCCTAAGTACAACGATATATGGGCAGCATTGCTGTTCCTTGCCACCTTTGCAGGGTTCATCGCCGTCTCAGGACTTTCGATTTACGGGTACAGTTCGACAAAGGGAGCTCAGGGCGGAGGCATTTATAACTCTGGCGTCACGACCTTGGCTTTGAATACAAATACCATAATTCTATTGTCAGTATTAAACTCAAAGATGAAAGTGAACTTGGACACTAATGCTACAGCAGTGCATTTGTATTGGCGGTGGCATTTGTCCTGTCGTTCGCATATTTCTGGATCATCCGAGCCTTCACCAAGCAGTAAGGCAACCAAAACATTGTTCGACGTAGATGCTGATCAGAATCACAGGGCTATATGGATTACTGGCATCCTCCAAGTCGTTTTCGGCCTAGGGACTGCCATTGTCTACTTCACCAGGCATTACTATAGCGGAGCCATCGTTTACCTCCTATTCACCGTCTTTTATATCGTCTGCTTCATAAGCTGGATTCCTCGAATTCCCTTCTCCGTCTTGATGCTCCAAACCGTCATCGATGTTTCGAAAAACTACGGGCATGTCTTTATTGTTTCTATGATTGGAGGACTCATTGCCACGGCATTCGGAGCTTGGTTCTCGGTGACGTTGGTTGCGATATACGCGAAATACTACCCAGGAGGCCCTGGTTGCAGCGCTGATGGTGGTAGCTGCAGCAAGGCCAAAGTCATTGGATTGATTGCCTTTATTACCTTTGCTGCTTATTGGATCACAGAAGTCATCAAGAATGTAATTCACGTCACCATATCTGGGGTCTACGGATCCTGGTATTTCTGCGCTCAAACGCCAGGAGGCTTCCCAAAAGGAGCCACGAGAGGAGCTTTCAAACGTTCCATGACCTATAGCTTCGGCAGTATCAGTATTGGAAGTTTGATTGTAGCAATCGTCCAATGTCTTCGGCAAGCTTGCTCGATTGCTCAACAGAACGAAGCTGCTCAAGGTAACATGGTTGGGTCTATTCTCTTCTGCATCCTAGGTTGTTTCATTGGAATACTGGACTGGGCAATTCAGTTCATCAACGAGTACGCATTCTCGTACATTGCTTTGTACGGAAAAGCATATGTCCCAGCTGCAAAGGTATTTCACTCTTCCTTAATATCTCACGCTTTCTAACAAAGATTCAGACAACTTGGACAATGATGAAAGACCGTGGCGTCGACGCTCTCGTGAACGAGTGCCTCATCAACCCCGTTCTAACCATGGGCGCCGTCTTTGTGGCATACGTTTGCTCCTTCCTAGCTTACCTTTACCTCGAGTTCACAAAACCGGCCTACAACGACGGAAATGCTTTTACCGCCGTAGTCATGGCTTTCGCTTTCTTGGTCGGATTGCAGATCTGCAACATCTTCATGGTGCCGATTAAGAGCGGAGTGTCGACATTTTTTGTAGCCATGGCGTTTGACCCGCAAGTGTTGATTAACGAGTATCCGGATCTTTGGCAAAGGATGGTGGCGGTTTATCCTCATGTTTCACAAGCTGTGCATGTTTAGCCTGAGTCTGGGATGAGATGAGTAGGTGGATGAGGCTTACGAAGGGTGGTTATGAAACAAAGGAAGGGGTGGGAAGAAGTAGGCTTAGGACCAACATTGGTCTATTAAGGCGCATATATGAGATACCCCAATGGCGTTCTGGATTCAACACAGAGAAAAAACACATGGATTAATTGTACATTGTTGATACATCTCGTTCAAACTTTGCGCCGGCCAGCGATTGATTTCCACCATCTTATTTCGAACTCCAAAATCCATGACTAAGCCTATTCTAGCACGCTAGACCTCACCAGTTCCCCTGATGCTGCTTATAAACATCTACGATGAATGATCAAATCTAGTCCGACCCATGGCCAGTGCAGACTCCGCATGCATATACGTATCTCAAATGACCTCCTACACCAGCCCTTCCCTACCTCACCAACCTCACTTCACAAACCCAAAAATGCACGACCAGGCTCACCATATCCACATCCAGATCCAGATTCCCCCCGAAAAACTTCTATATCGCTAAAGTCGACGCCGGGGTGACAGCCGTAATGTAGTGTGCGCTTTGGGGGCTGGGGTGTGTTGGAGGTGCGGATGGTGAGGGGGATTGTGAGGGCGAGGTGGGAGCGGAGGAGTGGGGATGAGGAGAGGTGGGGGGATTTTAATCTATATGGAAGGGGGGGAGGTTGGTGGAAGTGGAAGTAGAAGTGGGAGGTTGGGTTGATTGGGGGTTTTTGGGGTGAGAAGGGGGTGGAAGAGAGGTAAACTAACAGCCCCTGCAAATTCGCCGCCATAATCCCTTCAAGACCCTTAATATATCTCCCAACAGCATCGCCATCTACCTCGCTCTCAAGCACAGGTATCCTTTCCCTCGCAGCGCGCCAGTCGCTGAAGAGGGTCTGTAGCATTGTGTCTGTGTCGTTGAACGCGTCTTGTGTTGTATATGTCATGTCTGTGTTTGTGTTTGTGTGGAGGAGGAGGGAGATGAGGTTGGTGTTGGGGGAGGGGGAAGGTGAGGATGTCGGTTTGGCTGGTGGGTGTGGGTTGGTTAGTCAAGAAGTAGGTAGGGGTTTGTTGGAAGTGGAGAAGGGTGAGTGTGGGAGGGGAAAGGGGGGCGGGGGGGTTACATACATGATAACGATATCAATTGTGAGACGACGCAGTTCTGCCATCGACTCGTGCGCGTATATGTCATTCGGGACATGAATCTTATGCGCATATCTAGAAACGCACGTATCGATCGGTTAGTAATTGAGATATCTTCGTTATATATATACGCGTAGGAGGAGAAAGAAGGTGGATATATTGATAGTGCACTTACTCGATCAGCGCCATGACAGGCAGGACCCCGACTCTGCGTCGGCGCTCCTCCATGTATTCTTGAATGGTAGGCTGGCGGTCGGCGAATAGGCCTTCGATCTGTGATGGAACACTGGAGCTGTAAACTTCCATTGATTCGGCGAAGCGTTGCTGGATATCTGTTATGTTGTGAGTTGTTCATTCTTTGAAGAGAAGAGGTAAGTTTGGAGTGATTCATACCTAGAGGCGCGGTCTATTCAAGTGTCAGAAATTTGAAAGTGTATAAGGTAGATATAACAGTTCCGGCGCAAGCGGAGGGGACTAACCTCGACAATACGATACCAAACTGAATCATGGATATCAACCAACGGTTCTTTAACGGCGGCCATCTTGCCACTACCTCGCACGATATACAGAGGTGCGCGAATCAAATTCTAGCCCCCTTAATTAGTGTCCCTGAACCTGAATCTATTCCTGGGTCTGGGGATGAGAATTCTACCTTGATAATCTGGCCCCAAGTACAGCTACGCACATTGAGCAATAACCCTCTCATAGCTCTAAGCATGTCCATCTTTAGAGGCGAGCCTAAGAAGACTTTGAGAAAAGAATCACCAGCTTGGTGGATTCTCGTAGCGTCGTGAACGCGGACGGATTGCTTCTTAGGTGTGTCTAGAGTCTGAGAAGCACGAATGCTACGCATCAGCGCATCGAGTAGTTTCTGGGCATTGACCGGGTTGTTCTTAAGATCGCTGTTGTCGAATCCTAACAAGTATTAGTTCTTGAAATGGAAACCTGCAAAGAAGATGGAGGGAGATAGCTTAAGACTCACGATTGTGGAAGGGGAAAGACCTGCCAAGGTTGATATCAGATCAGCAAGGTGTTTCAATAACGTATTTCAAAGGTAGCATTTTGATATAAAGGAATGCGTCGTTTAGATGCATCATAACGTACCCAGTTTCCCCAATCACACAGAGCGCGGTACTCTTCCTTAGCCGCATCAGGAGCACAAATAGCCATGAAATAGCTGAAATCCCTTCCAGCGATATCCGCACTAAGCGTTTCATCTGCGTCGATAACCCTATAAAACACCATCATGTAAATTAACTCAATGAACATATGCATACCCTTCAACCTAACTGTACCTAGGAATACATGGATGCATGCTTGCTTGCGTACGTACCTGCAAATCCACTTCTCGCTCTCCGCCTTCACCTCCGCATAATACCTATTCACCCTAGGTTTCGCGGGCAGGAACGAGAACAGGTCTGGGATTATGACTATGGATTTCCCCTTGGGGATGTGCAGTTTCTGGAGTTTGCCGTCGATTAGAACGCCACGGTTGACGACGAGATCGGTGAGTTGGGCGGGATTTAGACTGGACCGGGCTGGATGGTTTGGATGTGACATTTTGCTTGATGTCCGAGTGGCTAATAATAATAAGATAATGTGGTGTGGATAAGGATCAGGAGTGGGAAGAATAAAGAGTTGGGAGTTGTGGAGTGAGACTGCAAGAATAGGTACAGTATAGTATACAAAAGGAGTCTTTTGTAATGGAGAGAAGAAGGATAATGACTAACACAATGAAAATATCTCAGAGGCTATTATTCACCGACGATTAGGCATGAATATCTATACAGCATACCTTATTCCACAGAAAAACATACCTACCTAACATAATGCTGAAACCCAGCCCTATGGAACTTCCTTTGCTGGCCTCGCGCTCGGTCATGACATCGCTCTCAGAGCACTTGCTCATTGCAACCTAAACATCGCCTACATTTACAGCAGTCTCATGATCAGAGGATGGAAAAAGAAATGGCTAGCTGAGCTGAAGGATTGACTTGACCCAGCGAAGAAGAGAGGATGCTGATAACTATAATAGAATTGGATAAATTATCGTATCATGTATATATGCTCACTTGAGAGTTACGAGCTACGAGCTAAAAACACAAGTAAGTTACGTACTGTAACGAAAGCCAAGCGCCATGATGGCGAACTCCAGAGAATGAAAGAATGTGAAGCTAGAGAGAGGTAAGTACAGTATTATCTGCTGTATGTTTTAAGTCCTTCCTAAAACAGATTTCTATGAAGATTGTAATAACTCGAAGCGTGAGTGTGGTTGGGTTGGAACTAGGTTTATGTTCGCTGACATAATCATTCAATAGGGCCCCTGAGTGAGCATTCCATGAGGTAAAGAATCATGCAGAGGGGACTTGAGAAGAAGTAATAATGCAAATAAATAGAAACGTTGATATGTAATATGTAAAGATGTCGTTATAAAGGGTATCTAAGCTGAAATCCACACACGCTCCGCTCGTCGCTCCTCATGTAACGTAAAACGCGCATTCAAACCGCCGGGTATAGTAAAAGAGACGCCCATCTATAATATCAGGTGCCAATATCCAACCAGAACAATCAAACCCCATCATAGACTTCTTGATATCATTCGTCATCATCATCACACTGCTCACCTACCTACTTAAACACCACTCCTCCTCAACGCAGCCTCATCACTCCTTCTCCGATTCCAGCCTCCCCAGCCCCCCCAGCTTCTCGTCCCCTTCTCCGAAAACTCCCTCCCCGTCCTTCTCCGCCCAACACAAAACTCCACGATCCAGGAAAGACTCGCAACCGCCATTACCGCCACAGCCACCCAGGTAATTGTCAGGTATTTGACGCCCTTATACGCATACAGCCCGATATCGTTGCCGTATTTGTTGATCAGGTGAGTGGCCTTGTTCATGATGACGGTGACGATTATAGACGCGATGAGCAGCGCCAAGAAGGAGAGCGATGTGAGGCCCAGGTTGCCGAATGATGTGAGGCGCGAGCCCGAGAGGAAGAATGCGATTAGCGCGGTGATAATCGCGAGGCCGGCTGCGGCGATGCCGATGCAGTACAGGACGAAGGTTGCGTTTAGCGCGGTGGTGAGGGTGTTTAGGCCCTTTTGGATGTCATCTGGGAAGTCGAGATCTGTTAGATTGATGTGCAGACCGCCGGCTTCGAGTTGTTGGTTTAGGTGTTTCTCGATATTGAAGTGAACTAAATGGGCGCAAGTTAGTTTATAGTCTGAATCAAGAGAGGCTGAATGGCTTACACATAGCAGTCTCGTTTGAACAGGTGGTGATGTTCAGATCTGCGCCTTTTTCTGTCGCGTTGGGTGCGTAGGTTCCTTCGCATGAATCCATCAGATGCAGACTGTACCATTGCTTGATACCCAGCTTTTTCGACAGCTTGTCCGCGACATCGTTGATAATGCCATTGAGGTCCCCTTCGATGGTATCCGTAATATTATGTTTAATGCCGCTGAGGAAAGAGCCGACTGAGGTAGCTGTCGGTTTAGCGGTCGAGGAAGTGGTGGTTGTGGCAGCGTTATCGATGAGATTATGCCCCAGCGTGGAGGTATTGAGCTGAAGATCTGTTAGAAGTTGCTTTTGTACAGAGTAGAATGAGAACTTACTGTGATGATATGGTATTCTTCCATAAACCCTGGCTTGTGTCCTGCGAAGAGACAAAGCATGGAGAGGACAAATCCCACAATGGCACATGCCATGGGGAGAAGTGCTGTTGCTCTCATTTCCGTGGTTAATGAGTTAATTGTCAGATACAAAGGTGGTATTGTGCTTCTCTGTTATATTATCTTGGTAGGTTGAGGAGAGGTTCGGTATTTATGAGGGCAGAGTATGACTCTTTGAGAAATGGGTAGGTTATTAACCAGCAGGGAGGGAAGAAGCAGTGAATATGAAGAGAGAGAGGAAGATCAAAGGAAAGACCAGGACAGGTCTTTGAGCGATAATATCCCACCATATGAAATACTTTTACCTTACCCCTACCTACGCTACCCCAGCTACTAAGCCAGGATGCCGCCCTGATTGTCGTGCGATCTTCCATGGCCACGACTGAATTAAATCGAGTGACTGGCACAGAGCGAAGTTGTTGTTGTGGAAATTGGACTGGCATCTACTACGTCATGTTCCTTGTTGTGTGGAGTTCTGTGCTGGCCGAATAAATCATTGGCTGGCAATCATCGTCGCGAAAACAAGAATTGACGAGCGAGAAGCAAGCGCCAGGGGCCGAACCGACTCACGCGAGTCAGTGTCCAAGAACATGAAGATCTATGGCATTGGCTTCAACTTGATGGTAACAACCGCTGTTTCATACGAGAATATGTTATAATAGGAGATAGGCAGCGTTAATTACCAGCGGTAAATGTGTCAGAAGGCGCGAATAGATTTTAGGAATATTATGTTTGTTTGTCAATATCAAGAATATTGCAACGCAATCTATGCCACAAATCGACCCAGCAAAAACACACAATGGGCCTGGCTTGCTACAGCCCCTTCACTTATACTTCTTTCCTCTCTTACTATGCTGCAAACCGTAGTTTATTCCTTGTCCCAACGCCAGCCTATTCTGCTCTCAAGAATACTACATAAGCACTAGCCATTGAGGTAGCTCCTGATAGCACCCTGCAGCTTAGTTGCGCCCTCGCCCAAAACCTGTGTCAGGTTATCCAAATCGTCGCCAGCAGTGACCCCAAACTTCCTCACAAAGTCCTTTGCAGCCGTCTCCAAATCTCCATATTCCTCTCCGCCATCTGGTTCATCTTCACGTCCGAAGTATGCGTTTGAGGAGATAGATTGGGCGCCTTCAAATCCTTGCAGTCTTGACTTGGCTTCGGATTGTGCATTGGGATCGAAGGCACCTTTGCCGAAGAATTCATCTGATGATATGCCCTTCTGGGTACCGAACTTTTGTCGAGCATACTTCTCATCCTCATCTAAGACATTGTTAGCAAATTTGTACATTGAAGCTTGAACGAAACCGACCTTCTTGTGTGGCCTTGATAGGTCCAACTGATCCAAAACCACCCATCTTCTTTGGTGCAGCTGCGGCTTTCCCTCCTCCAATTTGTCCAAACCCAAGTCTGCCCATACCCATCCCCAATCGCTCCACTTCACTGCTAGAACGCTGATGTTGTTTTCCTGATCCGTATCCA
Source organism: Lachnellula subtilissima (assembly GCA_007821545.1). Classification (NCBI taxonomy): domain Eukaryota; kingdom Fungi; phylum Ascomycota; class Leotiomycetes; order Helotiales; family Lachnaceae; genus Lachnellula; species Lachnellula subtilissima. Next base: position 7,978 of record QGMJ01000604.1, read on the forward strand.
GCTCTGCCCGGGCTAACTGGAGTTGGCGATGCGATCTTAGGGAGATCAGCGGTTTTGGTGACAGTGGCAGGTTTCTTCGACTCCGCGTCTTCGGCGTCTGGATCGTAGCCCAATTTTGCAATTCTCTCGGCCTCTTCCTTGGCCTTGCGCTCTGCAGCATCAAAATCGATGATATCTGCTGTAACCTTCTTTGCGCCCAATTTCGTCTTCTTCGCTCCCAAAACGTTGGCTTTGCGTGGGCCGGATCCAGTTGCAGCGCCCTTGCGCAATGCTGCAGAAGATGTAGTCCTACTGGCCGCTGGAGGTTTGGATTCAGAGTTCGCGAGAGGTGAAGCACTTCTTGCAATACCATTGCCGGCGCCGTTACCATTAGATCCAGCATTCAGGAATGGGGATGGGGTTCGGCCCACAACAGGAGGTGTGGCTGTTCGAGAAATAGGGGGAGTTGGTCGCTTGATAGAAGGCTTGTCCCAGGAGGAAAAGAAATCGTCTTCAGCGTCGCCCGCAGGCGTGGAACTGCCATCGGTAGGTCCATTGCTCATTACGTCTGTAATTACCACCTCGCCAGGATATCTATGACTTGTCAGCACGGCGCATTGTTTAGTTCCTCTCAGGGCACCTACTCAGTCGCATCCCTCACTGCCCGTCGCTTCAACTCGTCCTTGTATTTCGTAGCCGCGTTCGAGGTGTATTTAGTCTTGGGGTCTTTGCTGTTTAAAGCGGCTGTTCCGCCATTGGACTGGAAGTACTTGGTGGCGGATTCATTGCCGCCTACTTTCATTATCCGTAGCTGATCCCATTGCCATTCTGATATATAGGTCAGCGATTTCCGTTTTGAGAGCGCCTACTTGGACGTACGGTCAAGATTTGTGGAGCGCACAAAGGAGATGTGGACACCCAAGTTGCGGTGGTTCGAAGAGCAGTCGAGGCACAAGTAGATGCCGAAGGGTACCGAAGTCCATGTAGGGTTATTTTGCCCACAGTCAAAGCATGTCTACAATTCAGGAACGCGTTAGTGATTGACGCGACTGCAAGACATTGGGCAGTGTCCTACCCTGTTCGCCTGCTTCGTCCTTAACTTCTCGAAGATCTTCTGGCTCTGGGTTTTGGAGGCTAGAGCAGCCATAATAGCGGTCGTCGGTCGAATAAAAGTTGTAAATCCGAAAGAGTGTGGAGTGAGGGGGGGGTTGAGAGATCGAGAGGGTCACTTTTGTTCCCCTTTATTGAAGATGCGAGGTTGAATTTCTGTCGAGGCGAGGGGCGCAATCTGGCCGGACCGGATTTAGAATTAGCTGTCATGCTCCACTGTAAATGTCTCTAGCGCCTTCCTCTCTTCAAGCTTTCCCCGCTGTACCAAATTTCGGCTGTAAAAACAACAACACCTCAACTCAGTACCAATACTTAAAACAACAACACCTACTTCACCATGAATTCGCTCTGTCGAACTGGCCCTATCTTGAGCTTTCCCCCGGCTCTTCGGCCTATAATTGCAGCCAGGCTGTACGCAACGCATACTGGTTTAGGAACTACTAGTACTACACAAAAGCCAAAGAGAAGGGCAGTGACGGCTTTCAACGACGATGGCAGAGTGGCGTGGGAGGATTTATCTGCGAGAGAGAAGGCCGCAAGGACGACACAACAAAGCTTCAACTTTGGCTTGATTATCGTGGGAGCTGTTCTTACTGTTAGTATCCCGGAGGATAGCTCCAGCAACAGCTACTAATAGTAAAGTAGGCAGGTGTATCGTATCTTATGTACACGGAAGTTTTCTCGCCAGAGAGTAAAGTTTCTTATTTCAATCGAGCCTTCGACCAGGTCAAGAAGGATCCGAGATGTATAGACCTGCTTGGGCCAACCAAGAAGATCACAGCATATGGAGAGCCAACGTGGAACAGTTGGAGGAGGGCGAGGCCAATAGCGTATGCCGTTCAAATCTTTCCACGGACTATGCTTACTATAGCCCTATAGCTCGACAATTTCAACAGACAAAACCGGTACGGAGCACTTAATGATACATTTCAATGTAAGTCATCAAGACCAGCAAGTGTGTAAAACCCCGTATTGATCTTTGTTCCTTCAGGTCGAAGGACCACTAAGTAAAGGAGTGGTCAATTTGCATATGGTCAAACGGCCATCTGAGAACGAATTTGTGTATAGATATTTGACATTGGATGTGCAAGGCCATCCAAAAATATACCTCGAGAATGCGGATACCGACCCAAACAGCTCTGGAAAGGATAAGTCAAAGCTATTTGGAATATCATGGCGATGAACAATGACATCTTGTAATTGTTGTCTGGTATGGAACGGCAAACGGTGAAGAGATTCGAGGGATGAAAGAGATGAATATTGAATTGTACGGTGTGAGACGGTCTGTTGTAGCAGCACACACAGTAATTGAATCCACCACTGCACACAAATTGACCCTTCTGGACAATTGTGAAGAAATTTCTCGCGAGACTGCTTTGCAAAACTTCGACGTGAATCCTGGAGCTATACAGTAGCAGATATGGTGAGACTACCCAACTATTCATGTGGAGATCAACTAAATTAACGTATTCAGAGTCTTCAAGTAGTGTGGGATGGAGGCAACGAACCTGAAATCGAGTATGTTTTGCAGATATCCTACCTCAACGCCACAAATTGACATGTTTCAATCAGCATCGTCGCCATCCACGGTCTCAATATTTCCAATTATACTATCCACGCCATGGACACCTGGCGCAAACCCTCAGGAGCCGCGGGCAACCTCTGGCTCAGAGACGATTTGCCCAAACGGCTTCCCCTAGCACGCGTATTCGTCTTTACCTACGACTCTACCACCCCCTACACCCCACCCAAGCATGTCCATCAAGCTACGAGGCTGCTCGAAGCCCTCGCATCCAGAAGAGACCAAGTCTGTACCTACATCCCATGCACAAAACCCCTTCTCCAAATGGTGCACCATTAGTTAACGAATGCAAGCAGTGCCCCAGCCGCCCCTCCTCCTCATGGGCCATGATGTCGGCGGTCTCTTAATCAAACAAGCCCTCGTCAACGCAGCCAGCACTCAGGATCCCCGCTACCACGAAATCATGCAAGCAGTCTTCGCAATCGTCTTCTTCGGCACCCCCCACGCTATGCAAAGTCCCACGCACCTAGCATCCGCCGAACCCAGCTCCCTGAGAAAGTTCTTCTCTCGTCTCTTCTCCTGTGGCGCCAGCAGATCTTCAAGCTCGAGAGACCTCCTGAAGATCCTCTCACGCACCGGCATGCTGGATTATGGCTTGGAAAAACAGTGGAAAGATCAAGTGGGACGCTATCGATATCTGTCGTGCGTCGAGACTATCAACCCGGTAGGTTTCCCGCACACCTGTGCACGCGCGCTTGTAATGTAATGCTGATTGATATACGCGCAGCTCATACCCCGCGCATCTGCAATCCTCGGCCTAGAAAGCGACCGAGAAACCATACTGGAAATGGTAGCTGACCACAATGACATCTGTCGCTTCGGATCCCCTCGTCTGGACTCCTCTGGCGATAATGTTGGGAGGAGTAATCTGGATGATTTACTGTGGTACTTGTGCGAGTTCTGTCGCGCTGCAAAGAGGGCGAAACCTGCTCTGGGTCCTTATCCTTTGACACCTCCTGATAGCTCTATGTATCTTGCTTAATCATGATCCTGTCTGTACGAGTTCGCAATCATATCGAGTTCGAGTTCTTAATGTGCCCGAAATGTTTATTGGATATTAATGTCTTCCTGCCTCTTGGATGCCTCGTTTAAAAATCCCTTTTTCCGAGCTTGAATTTTCTCCTTTTCATTATGAACACTACCTTATTTTGCAGTCTTTGATTGTCTTCCCACGCAAAATCGAGTTTGTTTTGTCGTGATATACCTCCTGAACAATTCCAAACCTGGTTCAGCAGCCAAAAGTCTAAACTGCTTTGGATCAGGCTCGACTTTAAGATTCACACAAAATGCAGATGTTTCCTTCGTGGTCGAAGATGATGCTGCCATGCCGCTTCATTTAGGCTGAAGCGAGCAAATGTATAATTAAAGCTCAAGTGGGTGGAAGAGAATTTCGAATCGGATAATGTGAACTGCTCAAATCTAAACAAATTGTCTACAAGACAGCAATTGAAGTCGGTGGCTCAAAGAGAGGGGTAGATATTGAAGAGTGGAGATTCCCATCCTTAGCCTTTCTACCTAAATAATCAAACCCTCCTTTCGATAAGCATTCGGTTCAATATAAATCGACATGTTGGCATCAAATGATCAAACATAATATTTAATAGCTTCTCTAAAATATATTTTGGCCATGTTAGTTCTACACGCTTGACATCCCCCTTCGCATTCTTGGCATATCAATATGATTACAAAGTACCCCCGACTAATAACTTCCAAACCCTCAGCTCAAAGCAGCCTCCTTGGGAGTGGCTCAGCAGTACGCATAGCCATAGCAGGGAAGAAGGCTTCTTATTCTCGTGTCCCACCAGCCGGTCTCACGATGAAACAATCCTCACTAAATAATCGCCCCAACCAATCACTATATCTTCTTTATACGCAATGCACGCATACCCGCATTCCGTAGCATTTAAAGCCCCCACCAACAAGTTGTTTGAGCCCACGGGAACTCTGAGGCGGAGATATCTAAAAGTGAAGGCTAGGCGAAAGAGGCGCCTGGGAATAAATCTTGATTGATGTGGCTTTGTGGGTACCATGGTATGAGCCAATATCCATGTGTGCTCCTGAATGGTTAATATTGAGGTTGATAATGCTCCAGCCTCCGGTGAGGCTGAGGGGGCTGGCTGATAGAATTCAGGCTAAAAGCCACATGTTGACTGATGATAGGCTAGCTGAGCTGCAGGTTGCAGAAACTTCGCAAAGCGGCATTTGAATGTGTCAGACGGAAGAGTTTGCTATGTTACACGGAGCTGAGTTGGTTGTCACCTCAGAGTACACCTGTACTGTGAAAACTACATGATGTTTAGGCAGATTAATGATCCCCCCTCTAACACTTCTGCGCGAGGAACGTAAAGGAAAAGCAATAAACTATTTTTTGACAAAAGTTTCGTCTTATTCTTTCATTTCTTTCAAGATTTATTAGGAGTTTCACCGTCGACCGATATCTTGACGATATTCTTAAAGTTATAGCTGGAGGCATTCGCTTAAGCCCCTTTCCAACTATCACATATGGTCTTGGAGTTCGCCAATTCCATAAAGATTTACGTTCATTTTCATTAAACTTGTATTTCCCCACAGAATCATGACGAGTTATATGAACTACCATCAACAAAAGGGAAAATATCTATGCACAAATGAACCGGCTCCAAAGCCCTTTGGTCTAAAAGCATTCGGGGGTTTGCACGTTTTTATATTATTACATCATATTATTGGAGGCGATCCAAAGCTGCTATGTGCATTAATTGATCGCACTATATAAAAATAATACATTTAATATTTATTAACATCACAAAGATATTTTACCAAGTGAGACGCTGTGACGAGATAGCAAGGTTGACTGTGAGACTCACTGGTCAGGCTGGCTGATGAGGCTGACTAGTAAGTAGGCTTAGTCCACTACCTCAGGTAAGTAGACGAAATAATAAAGGGTGGCTGAGCGGAAATACAGTACTGCAAGCGTGCATGAGTGACACCTAAGTTTTTCCACGGCTGTCTTTCTCGACTTCATTCGCAACTCACCGCAATCTTTCTCAAACCAATTCGAACCTTCCCTGGCTTCTGTGTAGTATTATATTGTTCAGCACAATTATTACGGTTACCTGAATTGACTAAATGGAAGCTCTTGGAGTTGCAAGCGGCATTGCCGGCTTGATTGGCTTGGCCGAAATCGTCGCGTTCAAGGGCTCGAAATACGCGATCGGAGTCAAGAATGCGGGTTCAGATATCAAAGACCTCATTTTAGAAGTACAGAGTCTTTATGGTGTATTGAACCGTCTCAAGCTTCTAGCGAAGTGCCTTGAGGAAGAGCAATCTGCAGGTAAGCTCTAGGGTCGGCACAACGTAAAGCTTGATACCAGGCTTATTCTCAACAGATTCAGATCAGTCTCGTAATCTGAAACATTTCCAAACCTGCAGGAAGAATCTTGATCATCTGAAAAAGTCGCTGGATGACAAAGACCCAAACTCAAAGAAGACCAAACTTTCTTGGCCCTTCAAAGCGTCCGAGACCAAAGAACTCATTGAGAAGATTTCCCGAAATAAGCGAGATCTAAGTGACGCCCTCACAGCTGATGGACTGTAAGTCATCATTAGAGGTCACTCTTTATCTCTCTGAGTTAGATGCAACTGAAATGTAGTGAGAGGATAAAAAACTAACAAATCATGACTAGAACCGCCTTGGTTGCTTCACTATCTCCCCAGTCCATATTGATTGAGAATATCCGTAATGTGAGAGAGGAATTTCAAAAGATTACTCTAGAGAGAGCAGAAAGCGAGCAAGGCAAGTTATTACTAACACTCCGGTGCATTTCAGGAGCAGTGACTAATTTGGCTCAAGACGAACTAAAAAGACGAATCCTTGACTGGTGCACAAAAACCACCCCGTATGAGAAGCATCGCAACGCCAAAAGCTTAAGATATCCAAATACGGTGCGATGGTTCTTCGATTCCGATGAATATAAAACCTGGGTGGAGACACCAAACTCTGCAATATGGTTGTTCGGAATTCGTAAGTACTGCACTTACTAAAAGACTTGTTCTGACATACTGATAAACATAGCTGGAGCTGGCAAAACCATTCTGACGTAAGCTCTAACTACGAAAATGAATCTTCCGTATAGAATGCTAATCTCTCAAAGGTCCGCGGTCATCGAAGAAGTAAAGTTTCTCGCCTTTCAAACGACCGGCTGTGTAGTTGCATACTACTACTGCGAATACAAGAGAAACGAGACTCAATCGTTATATAACATCTTGGGCTCCCTAATCAACCAAATATGCGCTTGCTCCGATGAGGCATTCAAAGAGCTGAGCGAGCTCTTCAAAAAGTGTAACGATCCGGCACATCCCACGCTCCCCTCAAATGACGATCTGGTGAGGCTTCTAAAGCGCATCTCAAAGCATTTCGAATGTGTTATGGTTGTCGTCGATGGCTTAGATGAATGCTTGTCCACGGAAGAAAGGGGTGCTCTTCTGAAAGTCCTCTCAACGCTCAATGCGCCAGAGCATGGAAATATCAAAACCATATTTACTAGTCGCGATCTTATAGATATCAGGGAGAAATTCGCTCCATTCGACAAAGTCTCAATCGCTGCTCGCAGTAACGACGTCGAAATGTATGTAAGAGCGGGAATCGAGCAGCGTATTGAGAGTAAGGATCTTCGCTTAAGGGACATCTCGCTCAAAGAAACGATCATAGAAACTCTAGTCTCTAAAGCGAACGGGATGTAAGTGAAGTCCGAAATAAAACAGGCAGACAACGTTGTGCTAATACCTGTCAAGGTTTCAATGGGCGAAATGCCAGCTAGATCATCTCTGTCACCTAAGCAACGATAAGGAACGCCGAAAAGCGTTGGAAACCCTCCCAACCGATCTCTTTGAGACATATAAGAGAATACTTGAAAGAGTAAATGATGGACCCAAATCGAATAGAAAACTTGTGGAGAAGACTTTACGTTGGCTAGCATTTGCAGAAGAGCCTTTAGACGTTGAAGAAGTTACGACTGCGGTGACGATTGTAATAGACTCGGAATCCATCGACTTAGACGACATACCAGATGAGAGTAGCTTATTGCGGTGGTGTAGCAGGTAAGTAAGCCTCTTAGGGGTCCATTCTTACTTCAGAGGCCTGAGAAAGGAACTACCCTCATTTCACGCTTTGAGAGCAGACTACTCAAGTCACAGGTTCTTTCTTTCTGAGCAATGCTGACTTTAAAATCTTTACGGGCAGCCTAGTCATGAAAGACAAGTCGAACGGAAACTTGACGCTATCGCATTTCACGGTAAAGGAATTCCTTATGGACGAAAGGCTTCTGGAAACCCAGCAATTACGCGCGTATCACCTTGATAAGGAAGATTCGAATGGCACATTGGCCAAAGTCTGTCTAACTTATCTTGGTTTCAAATCTTTCTCCCATTGGCAAGTCAGGGTCGATGTGAAATCTGACCCCAACATATATGGTAAATTGCAGTTGTGGGATGAGTATTCGCAACAAAACCCTCTATTAAACTATGCGACTCGTCATTGGCCGTCACATTTTCGTGGAACTATCACAATGGATACACTCTTACATGACTTGATGTGTCGGCTCTTTCACTTTAATAAGACCCCGAACTATTGTCTTTGGCTGAGAGGTTACACTCATTGGATCGGAGCAGCAGCACCAGAAACTGCATCGACACTTCATATTGCGGCGACATTGGGACTTACTGAAGTTTGCAACTGGTTAGTTAAGCAAGGAATTAACATTAACTCCCAGGACCAAGTTCTCGGCACACCTCTCATCTGTGCTATTAGGGCTAGGTTTGAATTGTCGCCGATTTATTCTGATGAAAAGGCAGCACAAAACGTCCCCAACATCGCCACTGTCAAATTACTGCTTGAAGCTGAAGCAAATTCAGCCGCAAAGGTTACCCTATCAGATCGCTTTGAAAGGCAAAATATTTTTCTAACGGTCACTCCTATGTCTCTTGCCCTGGAAAGACACTATAGGGATGCGAAGCTTAGCACCGAAATCTTCAGAACACTGATGGATACAAACTCTCTTTCCCCTTTCGAGAATTCGAGCTTCTGGGAAGAGGCCTATAGGGCCCAAGAAGAAATCGAAGCCGTTGCACTCTTTCAATGGACGCTTAACCACGAATTTGCTTCAGGCTTGAACCTCGAGTCCACGGAGAAGATGATTGCATTCATCACGGCAAAGGCTGAATTCTGCAATGAGAAATTGTTTACGAGTATCGACGAAGATAGCAATTTGTTTCAATCCCCAGATTCAATTTCTGCACTAGCTCAATCAGCAGCCTCGAACAACCAGACCAATATAATAAACGACTTCATGAACAAGAACGTTGACCATAAAGTACTTTCCAAGGTTTTACCCACCGCAGCGGGCTCAGGCTCTAGTAAGATAGTGGAAGCATTACTACGATATTGCCCCCCAAACGACGAAGATATGATCGGATACACTCATAAGGGATGGAGTAAGATACTTGTGGCCTATTTTCCAACTACCCGTTTCCTTTATTCAGCTGTTTCAGGCCTCTCCCAAAATTACTAGAAAACGAGCCTCAACTTTCTAGCAGTTTTGATGACAGAACCAAGCTAATGAGACTATGTTTATAGTTGCTGCTGCCGCCGAAGGAAATGTTGAAATCATACGAATATTACTCTCACACGGCATAGCTGTGAATCTTGTCGTGGAGGAAGAACTGGAGTCTTCGGAATTCCCTGCAATTGCAATTGCAAGTATACGCCAACTAGATATCTCAAAGCCGGAGACAGTACGATTTAGAACTACAGCCTTGGCGACTGCTATCCGCTACCATAATTATGAATTGGTGAAGTTTATAGTAGCTGTACCTGATGTAGAGCTTTCAAGCACTGCTATCGGATATAATCTAATTCACCTTGCCGTGGGGGCATTCAACGGAAACGCTGACGTTGTGCGCGACATAGTGGGGTTACTCCTTGAATACGGCGTTGGTTATAGCGAGGTGAATGAAGGCGGCCGTGGAACCCTACATCATTTGGCCAACAACCCCTCAGATGGTATCGCATTCGTCAAGGTGCTACGTTTTTTAATCGACATCGGGTGTGCGGTGACCACTGTCGATACTTCGGGCAACACCCCGCTTCATATATATTGCTCGACGGTCCATAAATACGATCAATCGTCTGAGGCTGTTCGACTATTTCTTGGGAATGGGGAAGTCAAATCGCTACAAAGAGATGATGGGTTTTTACCATTGCACTTAGCTCTTCAGCACTGCCTATCATCAGAGATCATTCAACTGCTAATACCCAAAGAATTTTCACAAATACAATGGAGAGATCTTAGCGCGACACTCTTATGCCAAGCTACTTGTCAGCTAGAAGATCATGATACACTTGAGACGCTTAGAGTTCTGGAGCTTATCACCGGCATCGAGGGGGTTGACCTGAACATCGCTAGTCCCGACGGCATGACAGCTTTGCTTTCAGTAGCCCGGGACGCTGAATCAAGGACAAGCGCAGACATACTAACTGCGCTACTCTCCAAAGGCGCTGACGTTAATGCAGTCACACCCGAGAAACAATCAGCATTGCATTTTCTGGCTAAGGATGGATTTAAGTTGAGTATGATTGAACTTCTCCGATACAATCCAGTTATGGATGATCTGGATATTGAAGGATTAACACCACTGCACTTGGCTATTCAAAATGATCACGTCGACGTTGTGCGTCTTTTATTGCAACACGCAAAAGATCAAAGTTCGAAGGACAAACTTAGCACATATGCGGCAGCTGAACAATGGAGCGGTGATGGGCACCTTCCATTACATTTTGCATCTTTATATGGTAGAAATGCTATTATATCTCTGATGTGGGAGATGGGAGAAATTCCAGACTTGAATGTACGTACCCGAGACGCATCAAATGAGACTGCCTTGCACCTTGCAGTTTGGCAAGGTCACGTCAAGGTTGTTGAAACATTGATCGACTTTGGGGCCCAGATTGATTGTTTGGATGCAAGAAGGGGAACTCCACTACACTCGGCAGCCGTGTATGGGTTTCATGATATTGCGAAGCTTTTGGTTGCTAAAGGGGCAAGGGTTGACTGTGAGAACAAGCACGGGTATACGCCATGGATGTGTGCTGCATTGGAGGGGCACGCGGAGTCGAAAGAATTTCTTATGAAGTGCGCCGACGAAGTTCGACTTGAACATAAGGCTGAAGAAGCAACTTTGGAACCCCCAGGACCGTCGAAGCGTACAGAGACATATGATAACCTCTCCAAATCAAAGCTAGAGACGGAAGCACCTAATCTTAAGGCTACGACTGAGATTCAAAAACTCTCACCAATCATGTTAAAAGCGGTGAAAAATAACGATACAGCACTTTGCAAAGCGCTACTAGATTGCGGCTTTGAGGCAAACGGTTCAGTAGATGAACATGGATCTACAGTCCTTCACATTGCATGTGATCGGAAATCACTGGAAGTGATAAAGTTTTTCCTGCAGTCAGGAGCTCGGGTGGATATCGCAAACACTAAGGGATACTTTCCAATCCATCGAGCAGCAGAGGCTGATTCAACGGAAGTCATAAAAGAACTTGTTGCAGCGGGAGCAGACTTGTTTGTGCGTAATCATCTGATGCAGACCGCACTGCACCTGGCTGCCGGAAAAGGTCTTTTAGAGATTGTTCAAACCATTCTCGAGATTGTTGAATCCAACCAACCCGAGGAATCAATAGCACATCAACCTAACATGCTCGACATTCGACCCAATGAGCCTGAAACCGATCAGACTCAAACGACAGAGGGAGTTCATTTAGGTGAGTAAAAGTCACAATCCAAGGGCAACTTTAGCTGACTTTGAGTTTTGATCCAGCGAGAGTAAAGAAATTGCTTGAGGCTAAGGATTACGATAGATGTACACCATTGTGTTATGCTGTTTGTTACAAGAAACTAGCAGTGGCTAAATATTTGGTCGAACACGGCGCAAACGTAGTTACCAAAAGCATGAGTTGGGGAGCCAATAAATTTGTTCTCTGGTATGCAGGAGCATTTGCAGACAAAGAATTCATTAGTATTCTTCTTTCGCGAGGATTAGATATCAATTCTGCGGCTCTTTACGGATTCACGTGCCTTCATTACGTCGCTGAGAGAGAAAAGGCAACCAAGGAAGAACTTATCGACCTCGCGGTCTTCCTCATCCAAGAAGGCGCCAGCCTTTCCTCTGAGAACGTTTCTTCAACTTCGCCACTACATTGCGCTTCGTATGCGGGAAACAGCGGTCTCGTCAAAATGTTTCTCGAGAAGGTTCCAAAAGACGAAATTGATGTCAACAGCAAATATTATGGCACCCCGTTGTACGCGGCTTCATTTCACGGCCACGTCGAAGTGGTTCGAATACTCCTCGAGGCTGGAGCAGATACGAATGCTGCCTGGGATGGGCAGACTCCACTTGAAGCTGCACAAGAGGGAGGGCACGAAGAAGTAGCTAGACTGCTTTTGGAACATAGAAAGATTAAGGAGGGGGGTGATGTATCCGCAGTCCCTACTTAGGAATTCCATCCAAAGTCAGGTGTCAGTAGGCGGAGAGACAGTTACCCCAGGGTAGCTCTGCTACTACGGCGCTTAGAGGTTTCTGCGACTAGGTGCCTGCAGAAAATTGCAACTGGTGAACTTGCCAGATGTGCTCTGTTGAAGAATAGGGAATAGGGAATAGGGAATTGGGAATTGGGAATTGGTTTCTTTCTTTCGGGGTTATGAATTGGAGAAGTTAATATCACTTCATTCTTTAAACATATTATTCTCCTCACTGAACAAAGTAGCTGCAGTGAAATACAAGTTCGTGAACTGAACATGTCTATTAATGATAGCGCTTGCTAGATGATGTATTATGTTCTGTAAGAGTCGAACGACGGCACAACAAACCTCTTCTACATCCATCTACAACTTCCTACAAG
>QGMJ01000605.1:0-20562 GCA_007821545.1 Lachnellula subtilissima
AATCCAACCCCTTGACCAACCCCGCCCTCTGCCCCACATCATTTCCCAATATCTCTTCCCGCAGCTTCACAAAAGTCGGCTCATCAATCTGCTGCAACTTCATCATCTCTTCTAACGCTTTGACCCGCTTCACTTTGTCATCTTCCTCGACTTCCTCCTCCCCTTCTCTCGCTCTCGCACGGTCCACATAGCCGGTTGGCAGTTTTGCGCCTTTAGGCGCGGCGGAGGACTTGAATTTCTTGGTTGCGGGCTGGCCTTGACCTTGGGCGCGTTCGGCGAGTTGGCGGGCGAATTCGTTGGTGCTGCTATAGCCTGATATTGTTCGCCTTCATAGAAATTCTGTTACTAATCGTTTAGAGCAAAGGTGTATGCTGGATAAAAACTTACGGTGTCATGGGAATGTTGCTTCGCATGCGCGAGCCCAACGCTGATGGTGTTGCGCCATTCCGTGATGGGGTGGATTTAGTATCTGAGGACGAAGAGACAGCTTGACGGGCGGGCGTATCAAGCACGAGCTTGCGAAATTGGTTGTTGTTCATCTTGGTGATACTGCTGTCCAGCAGCTGGAGTTGAGGTTGGGGTTTTAGAGTTCACAGCCTCGCATTGAAGTTTAGCGCGCCTCGTTTTCGCCCCCAAACTCACTTATTAGGGCAGTGAGAAGTATTTCTTCAATAAATCGAAGAAAGAAACTTAGCAAGATGTTTTCTAGATGTTCTCTTAATCAGCCTAGTACTTTTGCGTTAATATTGTTCGAGGTTATAGGGAGTAAGGGCCCTAATATTCAACGATCAGTAGCCTGAAAAGTCATTTATCCCTTCCCCCCCCGACTCCTGTAGCGATTCAATATGATACTTCTCCCTCTAGTCCATTATGAATTCTAGCGTATGCAAAGCAATCTTCGCGTTTTTTATTTGCATATTTAATCTGCTATCTTCATTTGCTTTCTTCCTCCTCTCTGCTATGCTTTGGCGGACCATATTTACATGCTTCTCAATAAGTTTTTCCATCTCCTCGAACATCTCGTTGACGTTTTCATGTCCCATGCGGCGTCTACATTACGCCACGACAACGCTGTATTCCACTTGACCTACATGTCGTCTTAGCATTTATTAAAGCGTGCGCCGTCTGTCTGGTTCTTTGAACACTTTGGATGGTCATCACAGTAAGCTACCATAGATCCCTTTAATATCATAGCACATGTAAGGCCCTTTGAAACCAAGTCCATTCTGGCTGAAGTCAACACGTAGACAGCTTGCAAATGCATTGGGTAGTTTTTAAAATAGGCTTCCTGCGATGACCAGTCTAGGATAGCTTATCATATGCCGTTTGGATGTTGCAAGCTCTTGAGCTGGTTTGAGGTACGCTATCCAGGTCAGATTTGCCTTGTCTTATTTCCTGATTTTCTACACTTCCACAGTCTTGAAGTAGATTTTGCACCTGACCTTGCACCAAGAACATGAGATGGCGCTATTGGTACTTCCTGCTTAAGAATATGGCTTTTACATATCATGCAATAAGAGAAGAACGTCGTTCACTTAGAGCAAGGCTGTTATCAAAATTGAGGGTATTTGGGATACTTCTGGTTTGGCGTAGGTAATTAACTTGAATTGTTCTTTAGGATTATGCTAGACTTTAATACGAGCAAATGGGAACATGTGAGTAATGCAAAGTACTGCAACAAGTCTGATAATCACAGGTCTCTCTCCAAGTAGAACCTAAAGTCTGCAATGCGGTGTAGATGCAATTTCATTTGGCTACCTAGGTTTTGCTTGGCCTTCAACGCAAACCGGATTTGGGAGCCTCGCCCCCTCCGCAATGAGGTTCCATATTCCAAATTCTCAGTGCTTTTTGTAAAACAAAAAAGCCAAAGTGTGTATCTGAAAGCGAGCCACATACCCAATGCCATTTTACTGAGAAGTCATCTCTTCTTGGACACTCTTAAGATCGATCTCCAAAGTTGCATAAATTGACCCTTTAATTTTCACCGCGTTGCCTCTTTCGCTCCAATTGGACGAACTTATCAACAATGCCTTGCATCTTCGCAATGCTCCTCTCAATCTCGCCATCTTCGCTGAGCTTCTTTTCGATAGCATTTGCGTCCAGAGATTTATCGGAGACAATTTTGGTATAGCTTCCCCATGCTTTGGCTTGGAGCTGATCGAAAACCTTATCGTCGACTTCGCTGTGTGTATACTTGGTTCCAGAGTAACAAGCAACCATTGTCCCCCGCATATTGCTAAACTTTTCGAACTTGGAACCTATATGACTAGGGATGAGATCTGGAAGTCCATAGACGTCGCGGAAGTGTGCTTTCCGGACTGCATTGTCATCGACACAGTAAAGGGATTGGTCAGCCCTGATATTTCCTTGATGAACAGCAGCATTTCGAGCGTCAATTATTGCTACGTCCGGTTTCGTACCCTTGAGGTGAACAAAACCATTCCCACCCCAGATGCGCTTGGTCACCTCTAGATACCCCATACGTGTTGTCTTTCCGACTTCAAAAAGTGGGGTCATTTGCCTAATCTTCACAGTCAAGGTCTGCACATTTGATTCAGCAGACTTTTTTGCAGCTTCCAGTGTTGAAAGTTTAGCCTTAAGCGTAGTTTCCGTAGCTTGCAAAACTTCAATCTGCTTCTCGAGACTGGAAGAATGTAGCAAATTCTTGGAAGTCTCTTGTGACGACTCTAATGACTTGATTCGGGCGAGGGATTCTTGTAATTTCTTTCGCAGCTTCTTGTTCTCGGTGGCCAAAACATCGATGTTTTTAGCAGGCTCATAGATTGCTAACTTTGTGATAGGTGAATCAATAGTAGAGTCGACTTCGGTCATCAGCGGTTCTTCATCATTGAATGTGGCCAAGATAGAGCGTTTAACAGCGAGAACAGCCTAAAAGCCGTTAGTACTCCTCCATGTTTAGAGTTCAAAGATGCCGAGTTGAAACTGACATCACGCTCTGCCAAAAGATGTCCCTTCTCCTTCTCCACTGCTTTGACTTCAGCCTTGATGACCTTCATGCATGATTCCTGCCATTGCTTGTCTTCCGTTGAAAATGTCCCTGTAGAACAAGCATCCTGGACAAGCTGAAACACATTTCCAAAGGCCTTTGAGAAGATATCATTTTGTCGCTGTCTGGCCTAGAAGATGAGTTAGCTGAGGTTACGAGAATAAAATAAATTAGACAACTGACCTCCTGCTCCTTCTTGATCTCCTTGTCTCGCTCTACCTTGAATTTGTCCAACGAAGCAGTTTTGACTGCAATTGAATTTTTCACGCTCAGCCTCATGAGACTGGTCTCGACCGAAAAGAGCTTCAAATCAAGGTCATTTAGCTTTTGCTTCTTTTCTTGAACCGCAGCGGCCTCTGTCAAGTTGGTATCAGCCATGGTCGGTGCTATCGCGAATTCGCATTAAAATGAGGAACAAAAGTGAAAGTGTTGCAGGTGGGAAAAAGACTTTCACAAAGCGTGAAAGAATCCCTTCTATCGGAGCGAGTAGGGCGGTCAATGTTGTGCCTTCACTTTAAGAGGTCTGGCTAGGATAATCAGAAATCTATTGTGCCATTGAATGCCATCTGCTCTAATTTAAAGTACTCTATTCGCAGCATTCACTTCGTCCGCCCTCTCCATGCATTCCTCCACCACTTGCCAAAACCGACCAATATTTAACCCCCTAGGAATCTTCACACCCTCCTCCCCCTCCGGCAACAACCGAACAATCGACCTCCCAGTCTGCGCTCCCTCTAACGCATCCTCATGACTCCCCTCCGTCACTATTTTCACCTCATACCTTTCCCTTCTTCTTTTCTCCCCTCCCACACCACTTCCCAATCCATCCTCCACCCCAGTCCCATTAGACTTAAAATCGTAAAATGGTATCTCTATCCCAACAATCCCATCAAAGACAGCTGCAACAGCAAGCGGATCATGCAACGGCGGCCCCGCCGTAATTCCAAAGACCTTCGCATAGGTATTGGCGAAGAAAATCAACAAATCAGTCAACATCCTCCTCAAAATCGTCTTTCCTTCATTCCCATTCTTTGCACCATCTTTCCCCCACAGCAGCAAGTTTTGCACGTCCGGTGTAGCAAGACACAGATGCGTGACATCGAGCGGAATCAATGTCGTCTTTTTTCGAAAGAACAGGATTGGAGAAGAGTTGAGAAGCAGCTTCCGGATCAACAAGAATGTTGAACTCAGCCCACGCGCTCCAATTTCCTATCCGCGCCGTCTCTTCACCGCCCACGCGTCCCATTGGTGCGGATGTAAAACCGTCGCCGATTGCACCGCCCATTATACTTAGGCCTTTGATGTGAGATGCTAGGTCTGGGTGGGAGGAAAATAGGAGGGCAATGTTGGTTAAGGCGCCTGTTGCTACGAGCCAGGCTGTTTGAGGGGCGGTGGAGAGGAGTGCTTTGGCCATTGCCTGGACTGCTGGCTCGTTGATGGGCTGCGCTAATGGGGCGGGGAGGAGGGATGTCCCATCCAACCCGGATTCTCCGTGGATTGCTGGGGCATGGACGGCGGAGCGGGTGAGAGATTCTGAAGCGCCGGAGTAGACGGGGATGTTGGGGGTTCCCATAGCGGTTAGGAGAGAAAGGGCATTGCGGGTTGTGTGGGGAAGGGAGGAGTTGCCATGGACTGTTGAGAGGCCCAGGAGCTTGAGATGGGGGTGGTGAGCTGAGAGGAGTATGGCGAAAGCATCCTGTTCGAAGTCAGATATGCTGACTCTGGAAAAAGGGGCAGTGAGCGAGGTTAGCCATGTGACTACTATGATAAATGAAAGCAGAGTGTCGTGATTCTGAAGCAAAGAGCTCCATCTAGAAGAAAGAAGACCGCGATGCCTCCGATATGATTCATGAGTCGGGAACTTACGTCGTGGCCTGGTGGAGGCATTAGCTCAGTTCAGTTTGCATTACGAACCGCGAACAGAGACTTACCAGGATCACAGTCCAACCAAATAGGAATCTTCAAATTTGATTCCATTCCAGAATAGTGCTAAATAGTCACTCTGATTTGGAATGTGCCTCTGAAGACAAAGTGGTGGTGTTTACCGATCTGATCCGGTTTGGTGGAGTTGAAGTTAAGGTTGAAGAGTGGGAGAAGGCGTGTTGTCGATACAGTAGTATATAATAAAATAGGCGAGGTTTCGCTTTGTATGTTTCAGGGGCTCATTTCTAGATGGAGATGGAGCCAACAAACCAACTCGTAGAAGTTTCTACACTTACTTTTCCGAGGGTTGATTGATTGCATTGCTGAAGATTCCTGTGCATCCTTCAGAGAACTATCAGAGGTAAGTTAACATACTTCATTTTTTATTTATGGGGCGGTTGCAAATTGTAGATTAAAACCGACAGCTGGACTTCCGAATTTTGGCCATATGTTTGATCTTCTTGAGATTATATATCCAAAAAGGACAACTCTATCTATCCAAAACGCCCCCCGGTATTCCATATGCAACAATCCTTGAATCAAGGCTCCAGATTGCCCTATTCAACGCCGTGCAAAGACCGCCCTTTATACAGCGCATAACCAAAACTCCATGGCCCCAATACCTCCAGTGTCCTACTCTCCCTTGGACTTCGCCTCTCCTTCCGCATCAAAGCCCAATGCATCCAGTTCCCGAATCAATTCGTTAATCTTGATGACCTTGGCAAACTGCTCAGGCAATAGCGCACCTCCCCCCTCTTTCTTCTCTTTCAAGTCCTTGGCCTGCTTCAGCTTCTTCTTGAGATTCCTCGCCTTTTTCTCCTTCTCCACCTCCGGATCCGCTACCTCCTCTTCCTTCGCAGGCTCTTTCGCAGATCCATTGGTATCTAGCTTCCCGTCGCCTGCTTCTTCCGCAGCCTTGGCTTTCTTCCTTGCTTCTCGCCTCTTTGCATTCTTATTACTTGCAGCAGATCCGTCGTCTGTAATTTCCTTCAATCCTTCAGCGCCGGGGACTCCACCGGTGCCCCGCTTCTTCCACCCATCTGCTATACGGTTCTTATAGACTTCGACATCCTCTGGGGGCTTGTAACCCGGCTTGATTTTTATTTCCTTACGTTTCGATCCGTCGGGTCGTGTGGAGGATGGGATATGACGCTCGCCGGATGTAGTTTCGATTATGCCGGCTTTGGAGGGTGTAGGTACTGAAGGCATCGTGAGAAAAGCTATCGCTGGGACAGCCTTTACTTATGATGGGATATTATCGGGACAGCTCAAAATGATTGTAAATGCTGCAATTGGCGCAGGGCCGCGTACCTCGCAAGGATGATAAATATAACTTTGTTGGTGGGATTTTACCTGAACTATAAATTTGGACGAGGCTGCGTAAAGTAGATATTTCGGGAGAAAGCTTGGATTACGTAAGCGGATCCAGAAGCCGAAAATCGCTTTGAACCTCGACAAGCTACAAATCGCAAAGACTTTAAACCACCCTTAGCAGTTCTATTCAAGATCCACCTCCTTGCGCTTACTGCTGAACATTTCACGATGGTATTTGAAGCTTCCTCGATTCCTCCCCTTCATTTTGCACCCAGCTAACGTGTGCAATGGCAGGCTGCTCCCGCTCGATCTATCTACAAGCAAGTCACCCCATGCATTCTACGATCGAATCGCGAACGAAGAGCCGGACATGCCGGAATCAATCGCTAATACTGCTTCTATTATAGCGCCCTGTTTCGAAAGAATTATGTCTTCCTCGGTGTTGTCTTTGCCAGTGCATTCGCGTTCGAGATGTATATTAAACCCCCGGGCCACCGATGCGGAGCTGGGTCTAATGGGCATTATAGGTCATTCGACAACGTGATGGACAAGGTCTGGGATGGCTTCAACAAGGGCGTAGGTCTCCTGGCGTAGCATTTGTGGTGGATGTCGGGCTAATGATGTACAGCGGCAATGGAAGGATATCCGGGCGAGATACGTTGAGGCTGGGGGAGATGACGAATAGACTTTAGGAGAAGACATGAAGACATGTGCGGAATGCAATTGAAGGGGGTAGTTTAGATGGGTTGAGAAGAGTTGCATGGAAACCAAAGGATTCGTTGCGGTGTATAAAAGACAAGCATTGTATCAAAATACGCCTTTACAAGATCTCGTGCCAACAATGAATTTCCAATAGTGGATGTGATCATTTAGAATTAATGTGATTTCAATATGAAAGCTGCTATGTAGAAGTCACTATTATTGGCTAACGTAGCTCCAAACATTCTCGCAGCCTTTTGATAGAGCCGAATCAGGACAAAACAGCACACCAAGCTTGCCCCTCCAACCTTCAACACATTGCTAGACCAGCAAAGCAACCTATGATTCTGTGGAACCACAACCGGCGGTGCAGGATCTACTAAAGAGCCTGAGGCTTGGACGAAATTATCCAAACGATTCTACAAACCAGGCTTGCTTCTTGAAGCTGCAAGTAGCTTGATGCTCTGCGTCAACGATAAGGCTTCCAAACAACTGCGATTCGATACCCTCGGTGCAACGTGCAACTTTCTCTCGGGTTTTTGATTCTTGGCGGTAGAAATGCAGAGTACTTCCTATGATTAATGATGGAAAGAATGTCAACCCAAGAGCAGCAGCTCTGCCAGTTCCTCAAGGAGCAACCCCGCGTCCACAATTACCGCTACGACTCTAAAGCAGAGAACGATTTGCTTCAGTCTCTGTTTTGGTCCCTTGCCGGCGGACGATCAGATTATCTACAACTCTTCTTCCCAGAC
Organism: Lachnellula subtilissima; assembly: GCA_007821545.1. Classification (NCBI taxonomy): domain Eukaryota; kingdom Fungi; phylum Ascomycota; class Leotiomycetes; order Helotiales; family Lachnaceae; genus Lachnellula; species Lachnellula subtilissima. The sequence goes on from QGMJ01000605.1 coordinate 7,696, forward strand.
AACACGAAACCTCTACCTAATGCAACATGGAGGTTAAGGAAAGCCCAAGGCGGGGCAGATGGAGACGAATTCACCGAAGCCGCTCGAGGCAAGGCTTGCGGGCATATCTTCAAGGCCGGGGAAGCTACATACAGGTGTAAGACTTGCAGTGCAGATGACACCTGTGTTCTTTGCAGCCGGTGCTACGATTCCTCAGACCACACAGGACATATGGTGTATGTTACAGTGTCCTTGGGCAACAGCGGCTGTTGCGATTGTGGAGATCCTGAGGCCTGGCGGCTTCCTGTACACTGTTCCATCCACACGGCGCACGAGGGAGAATCACAGCTGCAAGATAAGGGGAAGGCGCCAGTCCTGCCTCCAGATCTGGTTGAATCTGTTCGCATGACTATCGGGAGAGTGTTTGACTACATATGCGATGTTATATCTTGCTCCCCTGAGCAGTTGCGATTACCGAAGTCCAAAGAGACTATTTTGCTGGATGAGAAGATGTCGAGACTTGGCTCCCAGTTTTACAAAGGAGATATTGCGGAGGAGCAATGCGAGTTCGCTTTATTGCTCTGGAATGACGAAAAGCATACCGTATATGAGGTCAGGGACCAAGTTGCTAGAGCTTGCAAGACGACCAAGGACGAGGGACTTAGGAGGGCCCATGAGACTGATGATATTGGCCGGAGTATCGTCAAGTATAGCACCGATGTCGACGAACTGCTCAAAGTCTCTAGAATCATAGAGCAGATCAAAGTTACTGTTACAATTCGGTCTTCTAGGGATACCTTCAGAGAGCAAATGTGCGGCACTATCATTGAATGGCTAGGAGATATTGCTGGATGTAGTGTGGGACCGGACCACAATATTCTGCGCCAGGTCATATGTGAAGAAATGCTCAAGGAATGGAGCTTTGGCAGCGAGGCAAGCAACAGAGATGTTGGAATGCACGGCCTCGATGACCACGAGATAGATGACGCCGACGAAGACCGGAGACAGTTTACGGTTGCACGTCAACGAGAGATATTCAGACGAGCCCAAGCTGCGGCTCTTGCAGCAGAAGCTGGCAATGATGAGGATTCGGATAACTCAGAGGATAACTCCCTTGGTGATAGTCCTGTGCCTGGTGATCACTCCGATTTGGACGACAATATGAATGAGATAAGTGACGATGATGAGGAGGACGACGACGACGACGGAGCTGACTTTGCCACCGCTGTTCAACATTATCTCTTCCAGCCAGGACAAGCAGAGACTGATCCCGATGGCGATGTGGATATGGAAGATGATGATTCGCCAATGGAGAACGGAGAGGCCACGACTGCAGGCTATCCCCCGCCTCCGCCCCCGCCCCCTATTCCGCAAAGACCGAACAGAGATAGAGATCTTACTCCTTCCGATTCAGATACTGCGGAAATGCAACCTTTGATCTCTCCTAATGTCTACGCTAAGGCTAACATGGAGATTCCGAAGACGCCTAGGAACAAACACGCTAGTGAAGCGCAGCCTAAGCCAGCTAGATATTGGTTAGAAACATCACAACCTTACAATGAGACAAGCTCAGTACCGCTGCATGAGAATCTGTGGGAGCGGCTACGATTAGATTGGATGATCCTGTTCGACCTGCGAATGTGGAAAAAAGGTTCGCATTGACCTTCGAGACCTCTACATATCAACTGTAGTATCTGTTCCCGAATTCAAGCGAGTGCTTGGACTGCGCTTTGCTGGTCTCTACACCACTCTGGCTCAGCTCTATCTCATCGCTGACCGAGAACCCGATCACTCGATCATCAACATCTCATTACAGATGCTGACGACACCGACTATTACCGCTGAAATCGTCGAGAGAGGGAATTTCTTGACCAATCTTATGGCGATACTCTACACCTTTCTCACCACGCGCCAAGTTGGACATCCCCATGAGATATCCCCAAATGCTACGCTTGCTTTTGACTCGGGCACGGTTACAAATCGTCGCATGTATCACTTCTTCTTAGACTTGAAGTACCTATTCAGCTCAGAGCATGTTCAGGAAAAGTTGCGTACCGAAGACAGATACATGCTGCAGTTCCTGGATCTTGTACGATTACATCAAGGAATTTGTCCAAATACTCGAGCTGTCGGAGAGCACGTGGAGTATGAGACCGATGCCTGGATTAGCGCATCGCTCATCACCCGTGAAATCAATCGTTTGTGCAGACAATTCTCAGAGGCTTTTAAATGGAACGTTGGAGAAGACCACACTTACATCTCCAAAGCTATCAGGCTGTCTGCTAAGGCAGTCATCCTCAATTCGCTGGGAACCGAGAGGAAACACTTTGAGCAAGCTGAAATCAAGGATGAGATCAAATTCAAGAAAGTCGGCGACTTCGAGTTCGATAACACAGATATGGCGCAGAGTGTACTTCAGCACACTGTTGTGAAATTTGTTGTTGAAGCCCAACCTATCAGTTTTCATCATGCACTGCATTACACTCTCTCTTGGCTAATCGAGAGTGGCAAGAACATGTCCCGCGAGCATCTTGTCCAGTTGCTGAGCTTCACGACTGCTGAACTCCTTGAAAAGCCTAAAGCTATGGGTCAGCGAGTCATGCCGAGTCAGGAGTATTCCGCCGAGGATCATTTGATGGCTGCTTTTGACTATCCTCTGCGTGTCTGCGCTTGGCTGGCACAGATGAAAGCGAGCATGTGGGTCCGTAACGGCATGAGTCTTCGACATCAGCATAGCACCTACCGCGGCGTCAACCAACGAGATGTGTCCCATCACCGTGATCTCTTCCTTCTACAGACAGCCATGGTCGTATGTCCCCCATCTCGTGTGCTGGCTTCTATGATCGATCGATATGGTCTAGTGGTTTGGATGAAGGGTATCTACGAACAACCGAAATCTGAAGGCGTCGATGATGGACAAATGTTGGACGTGGCCGAAGACCTAATCCACCTGTTGATTGTCTTAATCAGCGATCGAACAGCGCTCGTGTCGGACGAAGAGGAACCAAATCCACACGTGCTTGCCATGCGTCGGGATATCACTCATACATTGTGCTTCAAACCATTGTCATTCACGGAAATTTGTGGCAAGCTCCCAGATAAATTCCAGGACCAAGAAGAATGCCAGGATATTCTCGATGAAATGACCACCTTCAAGCCACCGGAGGGCCTCTCGGATACAGGCACCTTTGAGCTGAAGGAGCAATTCCTCGAGGACATCGACCCCTACATATCTCATTATAACAAGAATCAGAGGGAGGAATCGGAGAACGCATACAAAGCCTGGATGGCGAAGAAGACAGGACGACCCGCTTCCGATATTGTTTACGAGCCAAAACTTCGACCCATCGAAACGGGTGCATTCTCTGACCTCTCTGCCTTTACCCGAACTGGAATGTTTGCACAAATTATTTACTATGCACTTTTGTATCCACTAAAGGCACAGAAATTCGTCCCGAGTGTTCCGGTCACTCGTCTTGAGGCCTTCCTTCAAGTAGTATTACACCTGGTGCTTATTGCAATTTCTGAGGATAAGACCGACGAGGATGAAATGTCAGAGGAGTCTCTTCAATCCTTTGTTTACATTGCCCTTACAAGCACTGCACGAAGCAACTTCATGGAAAATGCTCAGGCATTCAGGACCATCGTTGCTCTTTTGGAGCTATTGTCGCGAAAAGAGGAGTTCAAGGCCTGCCACTCCAAGATCACGCTTGTTCTCAAGAGAATGAAGCAGAAGCGACCACGAAACTTTGAAACTGCGTTTGCACGTCTAGGAGCTCGGTCGACAGAATATCTACTGCATCACCAGCGAATAATACTGTACTTGAAGACCGAGAGAAAAAGAAGCAAGCCGCCCTGGAACGCCAAGCCAAGGTCATGGCACAATTCCAACAGCAGCAGAAAACCTTTCTTGAGAATCAAGGTGACATAGATTGGGGTGAAGATGATATCAGTGATGAGAATATGGAGGATGAAGGGGAGGATCATAAGACACATTGGCAGTACCCTACTGGGACCTGCATTCTGTGTCAAGAAGAGACCAAGGATGGCCGACTATACGGAACCTTCGCACTCATGACGAATAGTAGCATATTGCGTCAGACGGACTTCCAAGATGAAGATTTTGTTCGTGAAGTCGTCAACACACCAACGTCTCTAGATCGATCAGCTGAAAGCCTTCGACCATTTGGTGTAGCGGGAGAGAACCGCGAACAAGTTCACAAAGTCACTGCCAGTGGCGTCGATATTGTGACTGAACGTCAGTTCATTGGGAAAGGATATCCATCTAGCTTAACGCGAGCTGGTCCCGTATCTGTAGGATGTGGGCATATAATGCATTACAAGTGCTTCGAGGTCTATTACGATGCATCACACCGACGGCATCAACAACAAATCGCCAGACATCATCCCGAGATGTTGGGTTTGAAAGAATTTGTCTGTCCGCTGTGCAAAGCCTTAGGGAATGCCTTCCTGCCTATTATATGGTCCCCGAAAGAGGATTTACCCCTGAATTCTCTCCAAGGGCAGACATCCTTCGATGATTGGATCAATGGGGTCGCCGGGCCCAACGCCAACCCTAGGGTAGGGAAAATTGAACACAAGACTGGCAGAAGCAGTCGAGCCGTCGAGCTATTCATGGAAAACAACAAGGCTGTGCTAGCACCTCCATTAGCTGCCAAAATGTCAGAACTACTTATGGATGCTTGGAGTCCTAGTTCTCCAGGGCCTCCCATCCCATTTGCCGCTCCATTGGCCGCAGTAGTAGTACCCGCTATCTGGAACGACTCTGGACCTTCTACTGCAGGGCAAACATCTGCAGCTGTGTCACCGATGACGGAATTGGTAGATATCTATCGTCGATTGAGAGATACAATGAGCAAGAATGAGCTCCCGACGCATCATTCTGGCAGCCTGACTTCTCCGGCAGGCGATAGCGCGGACGATTTCTGCGCAAGCGACACTCTGGCCCAAGCACTTGGGTGCTCTATCTCCGCCGTGGAAATTCAGCAGCGTGGTGTTGCATCGCCATCTGGTATGACTTTTCTGGAAAACATTCCTCAGCAAGCCATCGCTCACTTGAGAGTTTTGGCCGAGACTGCCTCCTCTTATGTTTCCGTTGGTGGCATCAGATTCGCGGGTGAAAACCGAGTTACTCAAGAGTTCAGCCGAGATTACGAGAGTCAGCATGGAGCATTGTTCCTGAGGAATCCGTACACGCATGGTAGCGAACGCTTTGCGGGCCGTCCCCAATCTAGTTCGCCCTTGCCTTTACTCCAGAGAGACACTTTCAATTTTTTGACGGAATGCTCTCTGTGCCTAGTACCTATTGACAACCTCGACGTCATGCACGTTGTCAGACTCTGCTATCTTGCGGAATTGGTCAAAGTGGTGGTGAAAATGGGTCGCAACCAGGACGCATCAGACTGGGATAATACTCACACGCCTCCGGCATCTGGCTCTTTCGCCGAATTCTGCCTCCATATCCGCCAAGCAGACCGCGGACAGTTAGACGATGAAGATGGCATCCTCAGCTCGGCTTTCAGTCAGCCTTCCTTGGAGAGCCTGAACTCCTGCCGTGAATTTGTTCGAAGATACGCATTAGTTTTCGTCCGAAAAGTAGCTTTGCTACTCCAAGTACGGTACGGGGTCGTGTTTACGAATTATGTTCCCTCAAATCCCGATGCCGACGAGCTGGACCGCTTGACCGAAGCATTGCGCCTTCCAGGCTTCGACGAAATGTGTGCATCCGCGATTCCATCATACCAGAACCCTCCAACTATCCCAACCCTCGTCAACAATTGGATCATGAACGCCTACCCAGCCGGAATGGGCAAGACATCAGGCATGAACGTCGGCCACCCCGGAATCTTCGAACTCATTGGCCTCCCTAAGAACTACGACACCCTAATGGAAGAAACGATGAAGAGACGCTGTCCCACAACCGGGAAAGACGTCACGGACCCCATGCTCTGCTTGTTCTGCGGCGAGATATTCTGTGGTCAAAGTATATGTTGTCTTAAAAAGGCGCCTGGGGGCGGATCCCAGCCTTCTATCGGCGGCGCGCAGCAGCATATGATGAAGTCAGTCTCCTCCCTTGATATTTTGTTTCCTTTACTAACATTCTACAATTAGATGCCAAAAGAACATTGGCCTCTATATCAACATCCGAAAATGCTGTGTCTTCTACCTATACCATCAATCTGGCTCCTGGATGGTAGCGCCCTACATTGACAAATACGGCGAGGTGGATCCAGGTCTCCGACATTCGCGCCAGTTGTTCCTCAATCAGAAGAGGTATGATGCGTTGCTTAGAACTGTTTGGTTGAGTCATGGTATTCCGAGTGTGATTAGTAGGAAGCTGGAGATGGATATCAATAACGGGGGGTGGGAAACTATCTAAGGGGAGAAGCGGACCATTTGTAGTTTGTTAGGGGCAATGCGTTCGGGCGTTTGAGAGCCGGGGGAAATTGGAGTGTTTAGGAAGCGAGTGATGAATATTCATGATTTTGGCGGTGGTTTTGAGGTGTGCTTGCTGCGGATACTGCTACAGACCTTAGTAGATTAGATAGATGAACTTGTCGGCTTCTTATTTTGAGTGTTCCCATACGTTGTTTGCAGATTGACTGGACCGTTTGTAAGATCTGACAATATGTCGTTCCTTTCCTAGCGTAGTGCACCGATGTGTAGTATTTTTGAAGTCATCGTGTTATTGTTTTTGCTTCAAATTATTCATGTCGCTTACTCGGAAAACGTCCCATAGATGACTCCTATCGCTAACCTGCCAGTGGTTGTGCCACAGATCATATCAATGTAGCCCGCAGGCAGGGGATTATATTTTAGGGCTAATTTCATTACAACATGCATTTCTATGTAGGCAGAGACAGGACGGGCAGGGTAGTAGAGGAAGCTCAGTCTTTGGTCCACATGGCTTAGCCCCGTTATAATTATGAAAATAAGAGCGACTTAGTACTAAGTATAGCGAATACTCTGGGTTTACTTTCGGTTGAGAGTGAAGAGGATCTCGGTGCGTTCGAGGCCAAATTATTATTAAATCATGCCGATACTTTGCACTCGCTGTATTCCTTGGATATGATTACCCAGTCTAGGAATGATCCGAAAGCGGTCGAGAAGATCATCAGGGATTTAATTCCTCGGATGGAAAGAAAGTTTGGTCCAAACACCCTTGAAGCTCTAAACTGTATCAAAATGCTATCGGCGATTCTCCGCACTACTGGACGAGATCAGGAATCAACGGTGATGGCACAAGAATTTAAAAAGCGTTTAGTGCTTCGAGAAGCAAAGGAAGCTGAACGGAAAGCAGCCACAGACCAAAAGTCCTCGGATAATAAGGAGACCAAAACTCTAGCTGCCGGTAAGAAAACTACTCGTTGACCTGAGGGGGTATGGATTTTGATGGGGGGGAACGCTCGGAAGGGGTTTGTCTAGTTGCTTGACGGATGAAAATTGAGCAATGGATTCGAAGAACTAGGCATGGTGAATGGCTCTGTTGTACAAATATCTCGGTGGGTTTGGTATGTATTTCTGTTCTTTGAAAAGGGCATTTTCTACATTGGGTCGCAATGAGAGACCCGCATAACGCATTTCACAGGGAATGGGCAAGGTTTGATACAATAGAATCGGCGTCATGTACTTGTATTTATACGCCTACTGATTTGTGCTTATCTGATTTCCCGTTTGCAAATGAAGGTATGAGACTACGTTGTCCTTGATCATCATAAAGTACTCAGTAGAGACCTAGTAAGCATTCTGGCGCTTCCTCTCCTCGAAGACCTTCAAAGCCTCCTCGGCAGCTTTCACGCCGGATAGCGCCATTGCACCAAAGGTAGGGCCCTGTGCGAGTAATTAGTATTAGATTTATCAAAATTCATCTGGGAGCTGAGTTCAAGCTCTTCAGACAAATCAATAATCGTGAGCAATAATGACTTACCATACGGTTGGCACCATCCACTTCAGACAGCTCCATGCCTCCCACGATCAAGCCGGGCACGACCTCACGAGTACGCTTCACAATGGCATCCTCAGCCGTATTCATATCCAAACCCCTCATACCGCCCAGCTTCTCGATCTGCTGCATAGACACAAGGCGCTTGACGCAGAAGGCTCCAAAGGGACCATCGTGGCCGGTTGTGGAGATGATGACGGGTGCGTTGATTGTGTTCGGGTCCATGCAGGACTGGTCGTCGTGGTGCATGGTGACCAAGGTCCAGTTGGTGACAACGCCGGCGATGCGGAGGGTTCCATCCGGGTTAGAGCGGGTAATGAGGTCTTCGACTGCGGTGGCATTGAAGAGCTTGATGTTGGGGAATTGGAGGACTTTGGAGAGGAGGGTAGATGTGAAGAGTGCCTGTATTACTGAATCAGTTTCTGTTGTCAGATTGGAGCGAGAAGACTACATACAGCATGCTTCACAACCACAAAGTCTCCTTCATCCTCGAAGGGCACACCGAGGTCAATCAAGAATGCATCAGCAGGCTTGCGCATGACCATGGCGCTGAAGAGCTGGCCACCGAGCCAAGCTCCACCTCCTGGAGAGACGGAAGCTTCAATGATTGCAATCTTGAGATCAGGACGAGCCTTTCCCAACATGTAGGCAGCGCTGAGCCCGCATGATCCAGCTCCAACGATGACAATGTCGGACTCGGCGTAGGTGTCCAAATCGTTGAAGTAGCGGCGGGTCATGGCACGAGACACCTGGGACTCGCGGATAGGAGCAAATGTGAAGCCTTGCTCCCACTTGTCGGCCATTTCTGCAAGAGTCTTGGTCTTGTTGCCATTGCTATTGATTGCAACTGGCTTGACATCAAACCCAGCCTTGACGGGAGCGCTATCAAGAGTAGTGCTGGGCTCATTGTACATTGCAGATGGTGGAGACATTCTTGTTGATGGTGAAGATCAAGGTTAGGAACCTGAGCTGGGTTAGTGGTGTCTTTCGACGGGGGAAAGGAAGGCATGAATCCTTAACGCAGGCATTATCCTGATCAAGTTCGAAACCGTATCATCTCAGAACGAACCCAGCATATGCCACCAGGCTTCTCATCTCATCTGTGAGGATGGTAGATAGGAAGCTGTGATGACGCTGAGAACGAACACCGGTTCATGCAAGATGTTTTACAATCGATTAAATACCTTGATCCCCTAGGGATAATTCCATTGTTTGGACGTCATGACTCCTCTGAATATTTCTGGAAGTTGTACGTGTGACTGAGAACTGCAGCTCGCAACAACAGTCAGTCGGCCATTCAACGAGAGAAGGGGTTACACAAACGGTATGCTTTGGATTCTGTATAGAAATTTGAGGTTTCGGAGGGTTGAAAAAGGAAGAGAAGGCAATATTGGTGGGTTGGGTGATATATAGCAAACCTCGAAGCTCGCAAATGAGGGGTAGCTTTTAGTGCTCTCCACTCCTCGATGTACAGTAAGAAACCCTGCAAACTAGCGGATTTGCCCCATATCAGACCAATATAATTGAAGCTTTCGACTAAGGTAGGTAGGACTACAGAGCACGAACGGCTTGTGATCATCCTATGGGAAACCTGCATTACCACATCGATAACAGAAATCGTGGAGCTTGATAGGAAATAATTGGATGGAGATCACAGCGACATCGGCAGCTTGGGAAGAGCTTTCTCAATGATTTTAACCGGCGTCGGTTTCCGTCGGAAGGAAGTGGTTCGATCTTGTATCTTATCATTTGTGATTGGAAGAGGGAATAGACATCAAATGGACGAACATTAAAGAGCAACTAAGCCCACATGTGAGATAATTGGTTGAAGAAGTTGCGTGCAGAGAACTTTCTCTAGATATCAATTGACAAAAAATTGAACATATGCAGACATCTCAAGTAGACAATACCGCTTTGATTGGCATACGAAATTACGTAGCTTCCTACCTCTAATAAGCTCTTAAGAGTACATCAGGGGTGTGAAAAGTAGAAACACCGCCAGTCTTGTACTGTACAGTACGTTCATCTTGTGCACGTACAGTAGGAGAAGATTCGAAAGATTTAAGACTTTAGGATGGAATATTCTGTCATCTGACAAGCAAATGTTTACACAAGAAAAGATGACCAACTGAAGAAAGAGCGAAGACAGCTAGCTTGAACATAAAGGGGGTAAGGAAGTTATAGTGCTTGTGCTCCAGCACGTGACTACTCTGGCCACGACGCGTCAACCATCTTTTGTCAAAGTCGCGTTCAACAACCGCATCGACTTTGAAATCAGCCTCGAAGCAATCGGAGAATCAAAATGCCTCGCAGATCGAGTCGGAAGTCGGAAAAAGAGATAATAGAGACGGTCATCAGCGAAGCAACTTCTACCACGCCCAGAAAGGGCCGCAAGTCCCTCAACGTCGAAGCCATTGAAGCTGTTACGAAGGTCTCGCCCACAAAATCTGCAAAGAAGAAGATAAAGAAAGAGGTTGAAGTTGACGAGGAAGAAGACGATGCACAAGAGACACCTGTGGCTCCCAAAATCAATCGAGTCAAATCCAAAACCATCGTAAAGGAGGAAACCGAGCAAAACCCCAAGAAAGCACCCGCTAAGCGGAAGGCAAAGACGGAGGAAGACGAGAACGACGCGGATGATACTAAATTGAAAAAGAAACGGAAGACAAAGGAAGAGAAGGAAGCAGAAGCTATGCCGTTAGCCACACGAACTGTGGTTAGCACCTTGAAGCAGGCTATGCATATTGGAGCACATGTTAGTGCTGCTGGAGGTATGTGTCTTAAACATCTTAATAGACGCTTACTGACTCAACTTCTTTTGCAGGAGTACAAAATTCTTTAAACAACGCACTTCACATTGGTGGCAACTCCTTTGCCTTGTTCCTAAAGTCACAGCGAAAGTGGACCAGTCCACCTCTTGCTACGGAAGCTCGCGATCAATTTAAGGCTTTTTGCTTGGAACATAACTACGATGCGGCTAAGCACATACTTCCTCATGGCTCATACCTCGTCAATCTGGCTCAAATCGAGCCTGACAAGGCCGACCAAGCATATGCATGTTTCCTGGATGATTTACAACGCTGTGAAGCTCTTGGCATCAAGCTGTACAACTTCCACCCAGGAAGTACGGGCAAACATCCGCGACCCGAGGCAATTGGGCGTATTGCAGCACAGTTGAACAAGGCACATAAGGCAACCAGCACTGTGATCACAGTCCTTGAAAACATGGCCGGTGCTGGGAATGTTATTGGTTCCACCTTTGAGGATCTTCGAGACATAATTGCCCTTCTTGATGACAAGTCCCGGGTTGGTGTGTGTTTGGATACATGCCACACCTTCGCTGCCGGGTATGATTTGAGATCACCAGAGGCTTTTAAGAAGACGATGGAAGACTTCGACTCTATTGTCGGCATGTCATATCTCAAAGCGCTGCATTTGAATGACAGCAAAGCACCACTTTCCGCCAATCGAGATCGGCACGCTAATATTGGCACTGGATTCCTGGGCCTAAGAGCATTTCACAATGTCGTTAACTTTTCACCGTTTCAAGGCCTGCCTATGGTTCTTGAGACGCCTATTGACAAGAAAGGCGATGATGGCAAGGTGATTGAGGATAAGGGAGTTTGGGCTACAGAGATCAAACTCCTAGAGGGTCTTATTGGGACTGACCCGGAGACGGAAGATTTCAAGGTGGAGGAACAGCGCTTACAAGACCTCGGAGCGGATGAAAGGGAAAAGTTCCAAGGTCAGGTGGATAAGAAGAAACAGAAGACTCTAGACTCGATGTTCAAGAAAACCTCACCTAAGAAGAAAGCCAAGAAGGATATCGATGAGGATGAAGACGAAGACAGTGATGGCGGCTGTAACCATTGAGACCGCATTTCAGTGCCTTCTTGAAAACTCAAAACCTTCAGGATTCGCATCTGAGGTGCAGGTTGTTGTGTTATCAAGAGCTTGGACTCACCACCTTTACATGACCTCAACAGTCTTCAAAAGTTGCCACGGTCATAGTATACAACACATTTGTTATGATCATCATTTTGCGTAATATACCGCGAAGCTTGAAGCTCACTTTCGGTGTCATGGTGTTCAAAGGAGTTATGGGCGTAATTATCATTTGAAAGCGGGGGACCTTCTTAGTCCGTGACCTTCTTAGTTGGACTGCTACTATCAGCTAGATCTGAATTACTCAAGCTGTTAGTCAAGCCGTCCGACTTTTACCGGAACTGGGGATATACTACCCGTCGAAACATAATGGAACATTCCATTGGAATAGATCAGAAGGTCATTCCATGTTTGTATCTCATTTGTCTTTTCGACGCCCAAGCTCTCCTCAAATATATCACATTTCAACATCTGGGCAAACCTTCCGAGGCAAAGATGAGGCGAGGTTCAGTGGTCCCATTTTGCCTACCTACAATGCCAGCTCACCAGAGTAACTTTGGAAGTTCCAGAGGCCGAGACACAGCCTACCATTGTGAAATCGCAAGTAATTTGTGCCGAGAGCCTCTCCTTGTCCCACGCTGCCGGCTTGTTGCTCAGCGTCAGCGTCCCACACGACAAGGCAAATACTCGAAACGACTTCACATCAAACCATCTCACCGCTAGCATTGTTTGCGCTGTGTACTCGAAGTAAAAGTTCCAAATAATACACATTCATACTGCTGCAGCTTCCCGGTTGTCAGTCACACAACCACTGTTCCTTGCTTGCCTTGGTTTATGATTTTGTCTATGGTTACGGGTGGCCTAACATGTTGTTTGTTTGCTCTCTCTCTCTGTGTCTCCTTTTCCTCACCCTCGTCCTCGAGCCCGGCCTCAAATGTAGTTCGCATCGTACAACCCCAAATCCCCTATAAATCCCCCCACCTCACTCCATCCCCTGCCTTTCCTCCCTCCCTTCCTCCCTTCAATAATGTTTAACTGCT
>QGMJ01000606.1:0-20524 GCA_007821545.1 Lachnellula subtilissima
TAGAAGAAGTAGAGAAGCCAAGAAATATCGCGTTCAAAGCTTTGAGGTTCGGCTATGATTCTGAAACCGGTAAGGTTGGGCGGGCAATGAGAAAGCGCCACTCCACTGTCTGTACGAGACGAACACTGTAGGTAAAAAGTAGTGCAAGACAGAAAGAAGTAACAAACACTTCGGTCATTTACACAAACACATTGTGGCTGGAATGTCCAGGCCAATAGAATACTGAGTCTGCGTATTTCTTACTTCTCCTGGCAAGTTTTACCTGAGCTGAAGTAAAGGGGGCCAATAGCGCGAGGCATTTCACAGTGTTGTACGAGAAGATGAACCCCAAGCAACGGTCAGCCGCAGGGGTATAAGGCAAAGCCACACACTAAAGTTATAAATAGCATCCCCTCCTGCCCATTGATCGTCAGGCACAGGCACTATCGAGGAGGCTTAGAACCTTATGAGAGTCCTCAACAATACTCCGTATCTGCTATCCGTCGTATTCAATACTTCATGGAGAACCGTGACGCTATGAGCTGAGTCGGTGATACCGCGCTTTACGGATTCTTCGACTTTGATGAAGGGGGTTTCAATAGTCCTTTGAGCAGGGGAAGAGGGGAGGGTTAGAGGCATAGACATTGGGGTGGGACAACGAAAACCTTTAGGAAGGGCGAGAGAATGACAAGCATTTCTTTGTTGTTTGAGTGCATGTCTGAGGGTGAGTATCACAACTAGCCGCTTTCCGATGTCTATGTCTATGAAGAAATGTCGCACAATTTGGTCAAAGGAGAATATGCCAATCTACACAAATCACTGTTTCAAGAACGGATAAACGGAAGCACCTTTCCGGAAAGATCTATGCATTCCATATGGTGTTTGTGTTGTACAGAGTCGAGCCTACGTTCAACCATATGCCGTAGCGCCAAGCAGAAACAAACGCTTCATATCTAGAGCTTCTGGTACTCCAGCTTACCCTCCAACTTCTTCGATTCTGCTACCTTACGGACCGCCTTGTTGAAATCGTCTTGGTTCACAGCATCTCTATAATCCTTGATCGCAAAGAGACCACTGCAAAGATTAGCTGTGATTTGAGGTAATGGAGGATAGGGAAACCTACGCTTCAGTAACAACGTTTCGTAAATCAGCTCCATTAAGCCCATCACTCATCTTCACAACACTTTCAAAGTCAATATCGCCCTCTGTAACCACGCCAGCAGCGTGAATCTTCATAATCTCCAAACGGCCGACTTCGTTCGGGAGAGGAATTTCAATTTTCCTATCCAGACGTCCAGCTCGCAGAAGCGCAGGGTCAAGGGTATCGGGTCTGTTCGTAGCCATGATGATCTTCGTCTTGCCCAAGTAATCGAAACCGTCAAGTTGATTGAGAAGCTCCATCAGTGTCCGTTGGATTTCACGATCCGCTGATGTACCTTCTGAAAATCTTCGTCCTCCGATAGCATCGATTTCGTCCATGAAGATGATGCATGGCTCGTGTTCCTTGGCGTATCCGAACATTTCTCTAATCAGACGTGCGGATTCTCCGATGTATTTGTCGACGATGGCAGAGGATACGACTGCGACTGATTAGTAAATGCCAGTGATGAAAGCAGCTTTTACATACCCTTCAAGAAGTTGGTCTCTAGACCGCTAGCCACAGCTCTCGCCAACAGCGTCTTTCCCGTACCTGGAGGTCCATACAGCAAGACACCCTTCGGAGGCTTGATACCAACTCTCAGAAATAGCTCCGGGTTCTTCAATGGAAGCTCGATGACTTCCCTCAGTTCCCTGATTTGCTCATTAAGACCTCCAATACCACCAAAGCTAACCTGACCGGGATCCTCCAAAGACATATTGTAAACAAGCGGGTCGACTTCTCGGGGCAGCATCCGCATTATTGTGAGCGTAGTCATGTCGAGCGCAACTCTCGTCCCCTGCTTCAGCGCCACCTTGTCGACCTTCGATCTACAACCAACGACATATCGGGGTCCGGATGAGGCTTTGACGATGACTATCATGTAAATGTTAGCTATTGAAGATCGGATGGTTGGGGGCTCGGGAGGTCGAACATCTCTCGTCATCGAGCTGCTTCAGCACTTCCCCAATGATCTGCCCAACGCTTTGTAGAGCTTTGATATTGTCCTCTGTATGGTCGAAATCCTTCTGCAGGCCCTTGATGTCTAACCGTAATGCCTTTAGCTTTGCCTCCCATTCTCTGGATTCTAGGAGCTTGTTCTTGAACGACAAAAGCGCATGGTTACGCTCCTCGTCAGCCATGTTGCTTTAGAATGTAAAAATGAGAGGGAGATGGGGGTATCGCAGAGGAGGAGGATAAAATGGGTTCGTCTGGATTATGGGTTGCGATGTGAGGTTGGAAATGTGTTGGCGGGCTTGATACTTTGTATCTTTGTAGACGCGAAGCTGTCGCTGCCTCATCTGGCAAGGTTGAACTTCGGCAAAGGCAATCTTGAGCAGCTGCGCTATCACGTGCGCAGTGTAAATATTGCTCACATTTTGGCTGCGGATAAGTTTGGGATTAATAGTAGGGCTTCCTTCTTTGCTCGCTTTCGTGAAATTACATGGTAGTCCTGTATTATCAACAATCTTTAGAGCTAAAGAATAAAATCCATTCTGTGATATCCCTGTATAGTAGTCTAGTGATGCCAGTCCTACCCAAGATTCAAATATAGACCCGAGTGGTTTCTTTCAGGTACAAGTAATTATATATCAGAAATAAGAGTATTGCATCCAAAGCTAGCAAAGTGAGACTGCGGACTATTTGTGGAAGCTTTACGTTGGTTGAATGCCGGTTCTTGTATTGGAGCTTATATGAAAAGAGACCCTTTGAGGCTCTAGTAACACATAGCTGGGCATTCATATATGCACCTAGCTCGAAGGGATTCGCATCGGGATGTTTAGAAAACATGATGCCATTATTGCCAAGAAGTTCTGTAGAGTAATGCTCGGAATTTAACAGAGTCCCCAACTCCGATGTATACCAAACTGTAGAATTGCTTCATGCCATAGCGCCAAGTTGGAATTTACCTTGTGAATAGATATCAGTTTCACCGCAGTAAAGAAGAAGAAGACAATTGGAAAAGATGAACTGCAAAACCCAACGGAGTAGGCAGGTAAGGCTGCAGGCGGGAGTGACCGGCTGATCCTACCTGGCAAGTGGAACAAAAAATGTCAATAATGTCGGCCATACTTCGTACAGTGCCGTGTGTCCACCGCGAGACTTCACCCCACCAAACTCAACAAAAGCCCCTCCTTCACGGTCTTTTCGTCCAAATAACACACCACAACCACGACCACCACCTAAAGCAAGTACGTCTTCCATGCCATTCCATGCCATTTGATCCCATAGCCAATCGAAGAGGTTGAGCTTCTCCATTAGAGATAAGCTACAGCCCCGATCGCGTTGTGCGCATATCGCTCCACCACTCCACTACTACGGTTTTCTCATGATAATCAATTTCTTCTTCAACCTATAATCTCCAACCTCAAACTGACGACTTGTCTTCCAGCACATTAACATTACCTGCAAATCACTACTACATAAGGTGAGTGATCCCTTGCTTCTTTTGTTCCTACCTTTACTTGTACCCTCAGCTTTTGCTAACAATTTACCCCGCTACAGAAAAAAACATCATCATGGCCATCACCAAGATCCACGCTCGTTCGGTCTACGACTCTCGGTAACAAACCTCTTCCTCTGTTTACTGAGCCCACCTAGCTAACCCATCTTGAGAGGAAATCCCACCGTGGAAGTAGATGTTGTCACCGAGACCGGCCTTCACCGAGCCATTGTTCCTTCCGGCGCGTCTACCGGTGCGTATAATCGATCCCATCGTTCCCAGATAAGGCTGATTCGAGTCATAACATAGGCCAGCATGAGGCTGTTGAGCTCCGTGATGGAGACAAGACAAAATGGGCTGGAAAGGGTGTCCTCAAGGCCGTCGCCAATGTCAATGAGATCATTGGCCCCGCTCTTATCAAGGAGAATATTGATGTCAAGGACCAACCAAAGGTCGACGAGTTCCTGATCAAGCTTGATGGAACACCAAACAAGGGAAAGTTGGGTGCGAATGCCATCCTCGGTGTCAGTTTGGCTGTTGCTAAGGCTGCCGCTGCTGAGAAGGTTCGTGGCACCATTCGACTTATACAGTCGTGCCATACTAATTGATGTAGCAAATTCCCCTCTACGCCCACGTTTCCGACCTTGCAGGCACCAAGAAGCCATATGTTCTCCCTGTCCCATTCATGAACGTTCTCAACGGAGGGTACGTATCCATTAATACTTGAAGAAATGCAAGAGTTAACCAGATGCAGATCCCACGCTGGTGGACGCTTAGCATTCCAAGAATTCATGATTGTGCCATCGTGAGTTACATGCTTAGATTAAGATCTTCATCATACTGACGCTGCATAGATCCGCACCCTCCTTCACCGAGGCTCTTCGCCAAGGTTCTGAGGTTTACCAAAAGTTGAAGAGTCTTGCTAAGCAGAAGTATGGACAATCTGCCGGTAACGTCGGAGATGAGGGTGGTGTTGCACCAGATATTCAGACCGCCGAGGAGGCTCTCGAGCTCATCACTGAGGCTATCGAGTCTGCCGGATACACTGGAAAGGTTCACATCGCCATGGACGTTGCTTCTAGCGAGTTCTACAAGGAGGATGCTAAGAAGTACGACTTGGACTTCAAGAACCCAAACAGCGACCCTGAGAAGTGGATCACCTATGAGCAACTTGCCGACCAATACAAGCAACTTGCCACCAAGTACCCAATTGTCAGCATCGAGGACCCCTTTGCTGAAGATGATTGGGAGGCATGGAGCTACTTCTACAAGACCTCCAACTTCCAGATTGTCGGAGATGACTTGACTGTTACCAACCCCATCCGCATCAAGAAGGCTATTGAGCTGAAGTCTTGCAACGCCCTCCTGCTCAAGGTCAACCAAATCGGTACTCTCACTGAGTCCATCCAAGCAGCCAAGGACTCCTACGCTGCTGGCTGGGGTGTTATGGTTTCCCACAGATCTGGTGAGACCGAAGATGTCACCATTGCCGATATTGTCGTTGGTATTAGAGCTGGTCAAATCAAGACTGGTGCGCCAGCCCGATCTGAGCGTCTTGCCAAGTTGAACCAGATCTTGAGAATCGAGGAGGAGCTTGGTGACAAGGCCATCTACGCTGGTGAGAACTTCAGAACTGCCGTTAACTTGTAAATATGGTTCAAGAAGGGAAATTGCAGAATGCAGAAAGAGCTGTGAAATGGCTGATGAGAAATGATGCATTTATCTGGGCACTGGGCTCGTAGCTTTGATAAGAAGCAAAGAAGCAGTAATTAAAAAATTGATGCACTTTAGTTGAGACTTTTTTCCCGATGTGATTTGTGCCGAAGCCTCGCACTAAAAAGCCTCAAGTCAACCAACTCGTACGATCTGCAAACATGCGGTAGGTAATTGAGCTCTTTAGGTTTTATGATTTATGGAGACAGGCATAAAAAAAGCAAACATGTAAAGAAAGGGGAAGAGCATGAAATCAGTGCCCAACGGTATCTCACGAAATGAGTCGAAAATGAATTGCCGGTTAAAATTTAGCGAAAGGAAACCTACTGTACCCTCCCCTCCCTCTTCCGCAAACAGCCCTGACTCTTCTTTCCACACGACACATCTTCCCAAATATCCAACCAATATTCCAAAAAACAAGAATCTCGTCTTGAAGCCATCGCAAAACTATTCGCGCAGACTCTACGATCAATTTATAGCCGTCAAAATGCCTAACAAGTGGGGTGAGTGGCCACAATCCCTTCACGCGTCATGATTGTTTCCTGTGAAATCCATCGCCCTTTGTACTTTATACTGCGATTCCACAACCCTACGACGAGAATACGTCGCGGTTTGGTTGTAGGATCGACCTTGCAGGACACTATGCACAGTGATGAGTTTTTGGGCTACATTTGGCTGACCGCTACTCAACCGAGCAGATGAAGAAGAGGACAGCAGCACGCCTCCCTCCTCGCCCCCGGTCGCTGCCACTGTTCGACGTAGCAAGTTCGATGATGAAGAGGCTGAAGATAGCGATGTATGTGCCCCACTCTGTATATCCAGTAAGCCAGTTGCTAAATCACGAATAGGTTCTAGATAGCTGGTCTGCAGCAGAGGATTCCGAGGTCGAACGCGAGAAGGCCAAGGTCGTCGCAGAGAAAAAGGCCAAGGCGGATGCGGAGGAAAAGGCAAACAAGAAGTCCAAGGCTCAGCGCATAGCGCAGAAGCAAGCCGAGAAAGCACGAAGACTCGCAGAGGAGAGTGAGGATGACAGCAGCGAAGAAGATGAGGCTGCTCGAAGGGAGCGACTGCGACGAACCGAGCAGGACTCCGACCTGAAGCACGCGGAGGACCTGTTTGGAAACATCGGTATCAGCAACAATCGCAAGGCCACTACTGCCGCGAACGCTGTTGTAGTTGACGCGAAAAACCCCAACTCTACCGTAGATCTTACTGCGCTCCCTCTCTTCGACCCCAAGACCAAACTCCAGTTCGAGAAGATGCGCGATACCCTCGTGCCGGTCATTAGCAGCAACGCTAAGAAGGCTCAGTACGTAATCTTCTTGCAGGAGTTCACTAAGCAGTTGGCCAAGGAGCTTCCTAGCGATCAGATCAAGAAGATTGCTAGCACTCTGACTGCATTGGGCAACGAGAAGATGAAGGAGGAGAAGGCTGCCGAGAAGGGAGGCAAGAAGAGCAAGGCTCAGAAGACAAAGGCCACTCTGGTTGCGAACAGAAATGCTACGGGTGCTGATGTCAACGCGTATGATGATGACTTTGGAGAGTAAGTTTCCCTACACAAGATAACCTAGGGCCTGGTGCTGATAATATATAGTGATGATTTTATGTGAACTGGTCCCACGATTGCAGCTGCGCTTCTGCTTCTCCCCAGATACCCTCCACCCCACCATATCATACAAACAAGACGCGCCCTTTCCGGCCTTCACACATATCGAGTCACAGCAAAGCCGGAACAGCATTCAGTTCTCGGCGAAATGGATTAAGCACCCCGCCATTCAAGATACAGACAGGCCCAACTTGCCAACACGGACCTGAGGGGTTGGTGGATAATGATAAAAAGGAGCGAGAATGGGAGAAGATTACAGGGGCCTTTCTTTTCGGTTAGATGGCATATATCATGAAATGCATATGCATATCTTTAGAATGCGTGCTTTGCTTGTTTTGTCTTTACTCGGTATTGAGTTTCTGCTTTGCGCTTGGTGTTTGAAGGCACGCATGACTGCGAGATGATGGAAAGAGAATGAAATAACACGCATTTGCACCTGAATTTTTGATATGATACTGTGAAGCCGTTTCTCAATAGCTACCTATGTACTGTTCCGTTATCACTCGAGTTGAGTGGGGTATTTTTGATAACTCGAAACTCGTAATCCCCGCTTTCGCGTTGATTGATGTCCCGCCACACAGATTGGATATACATACAAGTAAGTGGGTTGGTTGATGACCATCCTGCTTAATTTCTTTATGGTGATTACGCTCATGCCTGCCGATCTTATAGAATTTTAAAATGGAAGACCAGAGGAAGTTGTGCTGAGTATTTATTGTTTTGGGGGTTGGTGTTCTGTTTGTGTGTTCCTGAATCCGAATACTCTCTGCAATACCCGACCAACCAGTGCTTTTGAAGAGGATTTTAATACGGTGCAGTATAGTACATAGGATTATGTATCCTTCTCTTTCCTTTCTTTGTGTAGTATGTATTCGATGGTATAGATTAAAGGGGTATTGCGTTTACGTCTCTGATATGGAGTCTTGGAGGAGGTGCTAGGTTCTGTGGATGGATGTGTAGATGGGGCTCTTTACGCCCAGGTAGAGTGGGAGCTCGTATGTGTAAGGTCGTATCTTGGGATAAAGCCAAGCAATTGTTTTTGTGAGTTAAATGGTATAGCAAATGCTCGTCTGCTGTTTTATCAGAAGGAAGTTCATTCTGCCAAAGAGAACTTGACACCTACCTAAGCAGCCGACCCCAAAGCAAGTGCATAAGCACCTAGGTGCTCTAGCTTGGTAACAACATAGGTACTTCCAGGAGGAAGCAGATCCCGTGAATAGCTTCTGGCTATACTCTCTTCTTTCCTGGAAACAACTGCACATGTAGTAGTGATATTGATTTACGTCTAACGGATACTGTAGAGGCGAAGGCTTCAATCCTGGTGACTTTCCGAAGGGTACGGAGACGTGCTAAGCTACGGACTTATATATCAGAGTGCCCGGGGTAAAACATTAGAAATGATATCGAGTGCCTTGAGCTGCTGTTCGTAACGACTGTGCTCCTTCCACGCCAGTTAGGATGGGCACCAAAGAATCCAAGCGATCTAGGACCCCGTGGGAAGAGCTCATATGAATGTCCACCGGTGCATTATCGGTCAGATATCAATTCACTGCTTGGAAACAGACGACTTTACCATTTGCACATGAGCAACCAGAATTCTGAACATTGGTACCCAGGTACACTCTCTCGTCGTTCTTGTTATTCTCGTCTTCGCCATCGCGACCACGTACCTAGCTAAGATCTGCGCCTTCGGCGCCCACGAGCTCGTATCAAGGTACGTTCAGCTCACCCGTGCCTGTAATTGGGCCACTCGAACAGCTTATTGATATCAGTTCAGATGGCAGACCAAGTCTCTAGTCAAGTGTTCCGCGAATTTCCCCCAGAGGTCCGAGAGTTGATTTACGGCTTCTCCTTCGAACCTTCTCCACGAGATTGTGACAGCGCTTGGGTCAAAACTCCAGTCCTCCTTGTGGCTCTTCGTGGCGATCCTCAGTTGTACTTCGAGGCCCTTCACTGTTACTACAAGACAAACAGTGCAGTGATTACCAAGGACAATTTCACGAGCTTCCGGGACGATCTATCATCTACTTCTCGGAGATCTATTCGTAATCTGAGCATTTGGATGCGGTGGGTTCCATAAACAATACCCTCTATGAAATACTGATGGTTAACAGGGGTTTCGGCGCGTTCTATCGAGAGGATAATGTCCGTCGGTTCGAGAACTTCTTGCACGACGACGATGCAATCATACGACTCGCCATGAACACCGAAACACTTCACGTCCTCAACGTAGATCAATGGAGCCATGGGATCGCTAAACTCATGCTCGCCCGATGGCTCAAGAAGCCAAGGACAGTGCGGAAAGTTCAGGTCCACTTGTTGTCTCGGAGTTGCGATCCAAGATCCCACCACATGAGGAAAACGATCCATGGGATCAACGAGCTTTTTGTTCATGTGAAGGGAAAGTTGCTTACTGTTCCTGCGTCCCAATGGGGTGAGGAAATTTGGGTTTGGGAGGAGCAGAACGGTGGCGTTCTTCAGGTCTTGTGAACAGGGAGGTCGGAGGTCAGGAGGAATAGAATGAGGTACTGGTCAATATGGGAGAGGTGTCTCAAGGTAGACAGAACGCTGTGAACTTTCAACGTCCCGCTCCACCTAACACGTTGAATCTGTCGTAGCACTTTCACTGTCCAGGACGAGAGTATATGATTTGGAGAGAGGTAGTAAGCGAGGAAAGAAGTTGATGAAGGTCTCTGAGACTAGAGATCCCGAGCACAAGCTGGCTAGCATTAGCATTGCTCTCAAGTGAAGTTCACTTTAAGATACCTATTCAAGATGCTGACCAAGTTCGGAAAATATCAAAGATTCGAACGTTCGTCTGAAGCCTCGCATCTTCTCGGTCCATACTACTTGCAGATCTCATGTTTCCAACCCGACTGTTTCCTAAACCCTCAACACAATACCAGATTTACTCTCCCTGCGCTCGACCCTCGCAAAAATGCCTTGTCTTCGTATTGCTTTTTCACCTTGCTCAATTTCGCATCGAGTACGTACTGCCTTTCGTCTGGGTCAGCTGCAGTATCACAACGCTGCACGAGTTTGAAGACCTTCTTTCCAGCCAGAATGTTGCGAGTGAGAGGGAGGTTGGTCGAAGTTTATCTTAGTGTACACGAGAGCAAGGTTGATGACTCTATTGCCAAGATTCTAGGCAGTCAGCAAGTAGCACTACCTTATACGAATCAAGACCATTTTGAATCTATTCCGAAAGACTTCGGAAGTTTCTACTGAATCGGGCTGTTTCGGGCAAGAGTTGATGATGGAAGCCGGAGATGTTATCTTTATGGCTTCATGGCCAATGAGGAATTAGAAGCATGATTTGAGAGCAAGAGGCTGACCTGTTTCTGCGTGTCCTACCTCGTCTCTATAACTTGGCTTGGACATCATCATCAAGGACTGGCTAAGATCACCTACGATCAAAGAAACGCCACACGTTAGTCAAATCCGATGCGCTGGAGGAGTGCTAAGAATTAGCGGTTACAAGCCTAGATATTTAGCGGCAATACGCTGAAAGTCAGCACTTTTCAACGCTAACTTTGGCAACCTGGCTGATTTGTAATGGGAGGTGCATCATTCTGGGGTGCGCCACGGTGGCGTTCTCGAAACCTCCACCAGAGTCTACCTCCTTCTTGATACTTCCAGAATCGTCGAGTTGACAACTCGTAAGCTGTTGATTTATCACTTTGGATTGCGTCTTCGTAGATGCCTATGGTAAGTTTGGGGTATATAATGCCAGTGTAGAACACCTGGAAAATTTCCTCTCATCATTCAGAATCACACTCATATCTCAGATCCAACTCAAATCTTCATCATCTTCAAGATTTCCTCTACAAGTCTCAAACCTCTTCAACAAAGCACTATCAACATGCCTTTCTTCCCTCAATCATACCTCTCTCCCGAGGCTGGACTTTTTCAGATCCTCTCAGAACTCGACCAGCCTCAACAGAAGACATGTGTCCGACGCCAGACACCCCGAACCTTCACCCCAAGATTCGATGTCACTGAAACAGCTCAAGCCTATGAGCTTTTCGGTGAAGTCGCAGGTCTTGAGCAGCAAGACCTCTCCATCGAATTCGCCGACGCTCAAACCCTCATCGTCAAGGGCAAGACTGAACGCGGAACCAGCACCACCCAAGCTCCTGAAGTTCAAGCCACTCAACCCGAATCGACCGATGCCTCATCAGAGAAGTCCCACACAGCTACCGTAGAAGACGCTGAATACGATGAAGCCGACACTCCTCTTGCGACTCCCGCAAGCACTGCTACAGCCACCGAGACCCCATCTGAGGAGCAGAAGCAAGCCAAGGCGCCAGCACCAAAACCCAAGTACTGGGTGACCGAACGCCGGGTCGGGACTTTTGAGCGGAGCTTCTCGTTCTCGCAGAGGATCGACCAGGATGCTGTTGAAGCCAGTCTGCACAATGGTGTTCTCCATGTTGTAGTCCCCAAGTCGCAGAAGTCGAAGAAGTCGCTGTCAGTGTCAACTAAACTGCATCTGGAAATTCGAGGTCTTGAAACGATTATTGGTTTTCTGGTCACTTGCATGGCATAGCATAGCAAGGCGTTTAGGATTACATAGTGCAACGATAATATAACTGTCTTTTACTGAATTTAAATTTTGTCTTAAAAGTGAAATGAGAGGTCTTGACTTACTATATTAAAAAATGCCAAATTTCCTTCTCTTCTTAATTGAATAGACTTATGCCTTATGTGAATATCAGACACGTCCCCTCACTTACGAAGTGAGAAATCTCGCCGTTGTCTTTCTCTTGTGTACTTGTAACAATTTATTTATAGAGTCACGAGAGGTACCCGTCCGAATCCGGAAGCTACGTATCTCCGGCGCCGCATTCTTTCCTCCGAGCCAGATCATAATATAAGTATCCTACTAGACATGTCCAGTTCTGAAAAACTTTCTTTTCATCTTAAGTCTTCTAAGAAGCTTCACTCTGCTGAAAGTCTACCCTCAATATGCGTCGCACTAAAACAACTAACCTTACGACTTCGTTCGGCCTATGGCAACCATGACCTTCTCATCGCCACCTGGCTCTTCTCCCATCACCACAATAACGCTTCCTCCTCGCTCTACCTGGACATCCGGTCTTCACTGGCACGAGACACACACGGAGTTCCTGCGCGTTATATCGGGTCACGCATGGGTGTCCATTAGTGGCATCTCGCAAATCGTCTCAACGGCAGACGGCCAACTAGTGGTCCCCAAGTTTGCAAGACACGAGTGGCGACGAGCAGTAAAGGGAGATGGAGATACATTCAAGGAATCATGGCATGATGAAGAGCTTGTAGTGGAAGAATGGACTGATCCTTTTGATGGGCAGAAGGAGTTGTTTTTTCGGAACTTGAATTCAGTTATTCTTGACACGACCAGACACCCAAGTTGGTGGATGGAGTTGTGGCTTTCTCTTCAGCTGTTTGTTGTTTTTGCAGAGCTGGATAACTATCCTGTGTTCTGGCCACTGAGTACTGAGCATGAGACGCTTCAGTATTTGGTCACGCATTTTGTCTTGGGGATAGCGCGGGGTCTGGGGAAGTTTTTTGGTGCGAGGGGTGCTTATGAAGATTATTCTCCTAGCGCGCTTTCCAAGAAAGAACGCTGAGAGTGATGGGTTTGAGATATTACTAGAACTTTTGAGGAGGTGAACAAGTGGCTCAAAGACGGCGATCAAGTGCTACCAGAGCTTACCTTATTTAGTCAGCTTTGCATTACACTACATCACACTATATTATATTAGGCAGTTCCGAGCTCTATGCAAGTAATTTTACTTTGGTTGCAGGTTCCCATTGTCTTCATTGCTTCATTTTATGTATTTTGGATGTATTTCTTTCTAAAGGCTTAGACAAGTCAACCTGAGTCTTATAGAACTCGCATTCCTGCTTGGAAATTGAAGCTGCGAATTTTACAATATCCTTACACTGGGCTATTTCGAGAAGGCACTCGTCAATATCATTCTGTAATACCTCGTGCGTCACCTATCTGAGAATCACTTCTGCTTATTTTACCTCTTGTGTAACCACGTAAGGCGTTATTTCTGATCGCCGGTGAACCCGCACCTCGGTGCCATTTAAAGACACCTCCTCAACTCTATGGTTATTTCCATTCAACGATCCATTGAAATCGTATAACATACTCACCATTATGGGCGGACTTGAATCTCTTACACCCATCCCTGGCCTTGAGATACGCGAAAAGGCCATCTTAGAGCCGTGGTTCACACAAGCAGACGTTCGAGCAGCTCTTACTCCGGAGCAATTAAAGGCTTTCGATGACTTTCGGGAATTACGTAGGGAAGGTGGGGTTTTTGAGGAGCCCCTTGGCCTTGAGGACCGGGATGGCCGCGATGGAATACACGACGACGCTACGTTATTGTAAGTTGTGTCGCCTCTATATCGGATAAACATGTTGCATACCTAACTTATTTCATTAGTCGCTTTTTCACTGCTCGTCGCTGTGATGCTGCAAAAGCACACGAGCACTTCAAGGAAGCCTTCAAAATTCGGAAATCAAATGAGATGGTCGAATTATACAGGACTATAGACCTTGAATTGTATGAAGAGACGCGGTTACAAGTCTGTACTCTTTGAGGTATATACTGAATATTGATTAACGCATGTTAGTATCCACACTGGACAGGACGGCGTGAAAAATGCGGTAATCCCGTCTTTATCTTGGATCTCTCACCCGCGTGTTTGAACGCGGCTGCTGTGGCCGCCCACAAGTTATCATCTGATGCAGCGGCAGAATATATACCACAGCCAAAGAGCCCAGACGCAGCATCACTCCATGTGCGCAGGGCATATGCGATCCACGATCACTTGACACGATTCGCGATGCCTCTTTGCTCTGCTGTACCGGATCGACCTAATCTGGAAGTACCTATCACGAAACACATCATTATTGTAGATGCTACAGAACTTGCAGGGCTCTTGCGCGGGTGGAAGTTGAAAGAGTTTGCGCTAGAGTTTGATAAACTTCTAAATCATAGCTATCCTGAGATTTTGGAGAAGGTCATCGTATGTTAAGAGCTTGCATCTCATCTTGATTTATAAGCCAAGATCCTTCTCCTAAAGACCCAAATGCTAACCTCCTTCACGCAATTAGATCGTAGGCGCTCCGTCTTACTTTTCCTATCTCTGGAGCTGGGCGAAACCTTTACTCGATCCCGTAACCGTTCCCAAAGTCCGGATCCCGAGTGCGGACGAGGTTCTCCCATTGCTACAATCATACATGCATATAGAAGATATACCGCAAAAGTACGGCGGCGAGCTCAAAACAAAAGTAGGTATGATGCCGAATCTAGACAGGAAAATAAGTGAGGTGCTTGAATGGGCGCCATCTTCTTCAGAGCTTCCTTCAGGACCGCTGCACTGGGTAAATGGCCATGATGGCTCGAAGACGGCTGTTGCTGTTGGGGTGGTAAATGGAGAGAAACGATGCGTTGAGTTTGCGAGCATTCGATGATTTTATTGAGGGGGAGGTCAAGGATGCGGAATATAATTATTTGTAAGGCAGACAGGTTTTGGAGATATTCAGAGAAAGCATAGAAGCTGGAATACTACTGTTCTAAAATTTGAGAGGCTCAACAGAACGTGGTCAGGTGAGCAGAGAAATGACACTCTATAATTGAAATAGCCGGATTCATAGCTTGAGGAAGATCTCCGAAACGCTATAAAATCTGCATATCTGTATTTATGCCCAGTTAAAGGTAGGTCTTAAGCTGTAAGAAAAGACAATGGTTTAGTCACGTGTCGGGGTTAGGCTTGGGCTTAGAAGGCTTGAGGCTGAAAGCCGTCCCGTCACAAGCTTGGCAAGCGTGAAACAACCGATATGACAGCTCGAAATTACCATCCCGAGGTCAAACAATTGCGAATCTGCGAGGCACTTTCGCTTTCGCTTTCGCTATGAACCGAATGGACACCCGAATGTGCTTGGGCATGGGAAATCCACCAGACCGTGCCCTTGCTTTGGATTGAAGGCTAGAAGGGCGAGGCAGAGGAAGGGAAGGGATTCACGCTAAAGCCCTGCCTGACGTTCGCTCTCCTTCTCCTGTACAGCCTCCTCCAACGCCCTGTTGGCGTGGCTTGACTTGCTGTGCACAGGCGACACTACTACTTGATCACAAGCACCAAGTGAGACGACATAAAGTATCCTTCCCCTCCTTTTCTTCTACGCATAGCACTAATCATCTAAAGACCAACAACTACCTCTTGAACGCACCAACAAACTACAAAGGGCCTCACCGCAGCCTGGTCTCGAACCCATACCTTCTAGCGATCACGATGAATCCTCCCTACTCCGAAAAGGCGGGCTTTCCACAGCAGCCTAGAATGAGCGACTCGGATGCCCCATCCTATACACCATTCCGTACAACCTTCGCGTGTCTCTCACTACACCAAAGCGATCGTATTCGAATGATGCAATTCCGCCCCGAAGACGTCTCAGCCATCCGAAGCGTAATCCAGCGCCATTGGACTAAAGGACTACAAAGCGAACGAGTATACAGCGCCTCATACGAGTTCAAGCTAAGTGGCTATCCATGGTACGGCCAAGGTTCGGACGCCATTACATCACGAGTCGTGGTACGGGAGATATTCGCCTATCTGTTTAGCCAGGGATGGATATTACATTTGAGTACGGATGTTAGCAGGAGCAAGTACGACAAGGATTCATTGATATTTAGAAAACAACAAACGCCGCCCCCGCCTAGCGAATTTATTGCTATAACTTTCAACCAGGGGGATCGGATGAGGTTGATTGGTGCACCTAATGCTCTGCTTGCCGACGTAAGGATGTTGTTGAAAGAGATGAATCTCTTGCAAGCTGAAGATTGGAAAGATGGAAAGCTCCAAGCATGGGAATATAAGATGTACGGATGGCCATGGCATGCTACTGGCGAGGTACGTACTCCGCTGAGAGAATATCGTTTTCTACGTAGATTTAGGAGTCGAATTACCCCTCTGCTTCTTTAATTCCCAAAACAACATTGCTGACTCCGAGTTCTTGACGGTTAGGAGACAATGACGACAAGATTGCTGCTGCTGAAGTTATTAGAGACGTTGGAAAGCAGAGGCTGGAGTGTTTATGCTAGTATTGACCAGAGCACAGGAACCGAGGACCGCTCTGAAACAGATAGCTGGTATGTAGTCAAGGAACGGGGGTGGGTTGAGGGGAGTGCTGTTTTCCATCGATAGGAGATGCGAATAAGCTTTCTCCTCTAGATTATTACGTATCATATACCCCGATGTATTCAATAACCCCATTGGCATCTTTCAACTAGCTCTGTACAGTGTGCGGAGATCTATGCGTTTTGAGTTATCTTTAATGCTTTTCTATTAGCGGAAGGAGTTTCCAAACGGATGCTTGGGTTTGAAATTTGGGGTTGCATCAGACAGCCCAGGCAGTCTCCACTTACGATGGTCACATATTTTCCCCTCAAAATCTCCGTATCGATTCCTCTCTCTCTGGTGCAATAGTCGAGGATATCATAAGCGAGGGTAACTAGGGATTAAAGATAGGGGAAGGCTTGCCTGATAAGTTTAGTAAGTGTGGTCCAGAGAATCCTAACTATGCTCGCTCTTCTTGACATGACTCCAAACCCATTGGCACATTCACCAAAGAACTTTATGAATAACAATGTTTGAGTGACATGAATAACATAGTCTAAGACTATATAGCTCTATACATTTCTATCGTGGTATATCTATCATTTCCTCTGGCTTGGAAACAAGGCGACCAAAGAAAAAGAAACCCGCAGACTTCAAGTCCAACACTAACCAACTCAAACTACTGTACACCCGCCATTAATACCACAACCAGCTATAAAACCCCACGAATCGACCAGCAACATACCTACATACATGCCCATTAAACCAAACACAGACCCCAAAATGGGCAGAGACTGCACGACCGAACCCGGCATTCCGAAATCACTGCGCTCCCAAATGATAGGCAAAAGGGCGCTATCACTGGAGAAAGTCATCGAGCTGGCTACGCAAAGCCATCCCGGGATGACTGATAGGGATGTTGTTAAGGTTATGATGAGTGATGTGCGGTCTGATTGGTTGAGGTCGACGCAGGTGAGGGTTGAGGAGGGGGAGGGGTGGGTGTTTTTGTGGAGGTGGGTTTGAGGGTTCTTTCGGGGTGGGGGAGTGGTGCTTTCCAGGAGGTTGAGAATACTGGAGTAGATAGGAAGGTAGTATAGGTGCGAGTAATATATAATTCCGAATAAGAAAATTTAGACTATAATAGCGCATATAGCTGGAATTTTGAAGAGGTGTAAGGGCATCATCGCCCGTCGCCCGCGTTACTCTTTCCAAAACAAAGTGTCTGACATCAGAGCCGGGCAGCAGTGAACAATCTGGCATCGTACTCTGATATATATAGGAATTACTTCATGCTGTTCGAAATTCATACTAGCTTCCGCGCAACATCAGGCATTTCGAGGCCCTGGAGGCTGGAGTTTTACCCCTGCCAAGGCTCGCTAAAGCAGAGCCGGAGGAGTGCCATGAACAACATCATACCTATATGGGTTGGAACTAGATGTGTGTATGTGTGACGGCGTGCGTTAGGAGATTGTAGAATGGGACTGAATGGCCACCTAAGTAGAGGTTCACTTGATTGGAATTTAAGAGATTGTCACTATCGCAATCAAAGCGCTTGATTAGTACCCACCAAACCCTTTATGAGGTAGGGCAGCTTAGTCAGCGGCAAGCTTTTCCGTACGTGTACCTCTCTACACGCCCTGCTAGAGGAAAGAACGTAGCACTCCTTTCCTTGACATCGAAAATACATACCTTATACCTCGGGTCTCCAGTATGCATATTCGGCATCAAGTTGCGGCGGCTTATTAGACGCCGCTTGGACACTGTGCAACTACCACCACCACCACCAACACTTCTTCCATCTCCACCCACGTGCAAGATGGCTGAGCTCGAGAACAACATTGGGTTCTGGGGTGGGATGGCCTTGCTGATTAGTTCTATCACTGGGCCTGGGTTGACCACAAGTAAGCTCCACGAAGAAACCCTTACATTTCCGTGAGAGATATATACTGATTATCTCAAAGTTCCACTCCTATTTCAACAGGCAGGATGGGTGACGTTTGTGATACATTCCAACTCCAATTGAACAGCTGACAGCTGAACATGAGATACAGCCCTACAATTACCTTCCTTCTGTTCAGCGTCGTGTCGTGTTTGGCTTCCCTCTTCTTGATTGAAACAATGTCCACGATTCGCGGCAATGAATCGTTCCAGGCAAACGTTGAGTTCAGCACCGTCGCACATTTGTACCTAGGGAAAAGGGCACATATCGGTATGCAGGTGATGTTATTCTTAGCATTGCAAAGTGTCAATATTTCTAGCATCATAATATCAAATCAGGTAATTCATGGCCATGTTCAGCGGGAGACACGATCCGAATTGCTAACATCAAACTGCAGACTATGGATTCTCTCCTCATCCGTCTCTTCCACAAGACTTGCGCCGTTAGTTTTACCGAGGGCTGGGTTTGTGGTTTGTGGTCGAATGCTCCTGCTGTTTTCGAACATTGACTAACGATGACTACAGCGACCGAGGTTACTTCCTCCGGTTCTCCTTTTGATACATATATATTATTCTCCTTTGGGTATCTCGTAAGTGATTTTAGAATGGGAGGCATGGAGATTTACGTGCTGATTGAACAGATTTCCGCAGCTATGGTTCTCCCCCTCTCAGTGATGAGTCTGGTGCAAAACATCAAGTTTCAGATTGCTTCCGTTGCAACATTGTTCTTTGTCATCATTGTGTGGATATACATTTTCGCCCAGCACGGGCTAGGACAAACAGTGCCACCAGTAGGGAACGATCAGAGCACTCTTATAGGATTCGTGCTTGGGAATTTCGCGTTTGTGAGTGCATGCCAAAACTATTACAGGCTTTGCTAAATACCACGGTTCATCAGATTACTACGATTCCATCA
This sequence comes from Lachnellula subtilissima, assembly GCA_007821545.1. Lineage (NCBI taxonomy): Eukaryota > Fungi > Ascomycota > Leotiomycetes > Helotiales > Lachnaceae > Lachnellula > Lachnellula subtilissima. The sequence continues at coordinate 18,851 of QGMJ01000606.1, forward strand.
TTCATCAACGAGCTATCTCGGACAGTCTCGATCCATAAGACTATCATTTATCCAATAATCGTCTGTGTAATCTTATACGTTATCATTGGTTTGACCGGGGCTTCGAGTTTCGCTATTAACGACTCCTCGACTCTTCTTGCTACTCTGAGCGCCTCAAATGAGAGCAGAGTACTAACCACAATTACCGACATTCTGTTTCCAGTCTCTGTTTTGGTGACATCGGTGCCAGTATTTAGCATCGTAATACGATATAATTTGGTTCGAGGCAATCTTTGCTCCAATCGTAAGAGTCACTCTCCCTCTGCTATCGTGGATGCTAATCATCCGCGATTCCGCAGGTTATGCAATACTGTGGGCCAGTGTGTTGCCATGGATCATTATAATCCCACTCCAGACGAAGGGGTTCCTAGTTTTAATTATGAACTGGGCATCTTTGATCTTTGGCTCTACCACCAATTTCATTATACCACTTATACTCTATATCTCGTCGAAGGTTTACTCCGCAAGCACAGCAGATGCTACAGGTGAGTGGATGATATGATATAATAGTCAGAAAAGACCACTGACTCCGCTTATAGGAGGTGATGTATTTATTCTTCACGGAGAGGATACCTCAGCCTCAATACACTCACCTCGACGGTCCCATCAAACTGCAAGTTCTCGAACAGTGCCCGGACTTCTGACGTTTCCACCGGCGGAAAAACACCCAACTACCAGCGCACGAAATGGCCACTGCCCCTATTGTTACCCTGAATGAACCTTCAGATTCGCGGCGTAGTAGCATCTCGACGAACGAGCCTTCCGATCTCAAGAAACCCGAGGCTCTGGAAACCGGGGAAGTAGAGCTGGAAGAATTTGGAGCGGGCAGCTCCTCATCAATGCCTCTCCGGGTGGTTTACTCTCCAACCGTCTCGAGAAGACCCACTGTTGGCTCATCATCCCATAGCGCGCGGCCTTCGTTTTCGGATCTAGCCGTGGTCGAGAATGACCACGAAGGGGAGAAAGCGCCGTCTCCAACAACAGCGGTCTCCCTAGAGGTAGCTTTAGGCCAAGAGAACCAAACCGTGAGAAGGAGGGGTTCAACTTCAGCCACTGCCAATACGACAAGTCAACATTTGAGCACGCCTGCTTGGCTTCTTCCCTCGCCCAGAACTTCCAACCACCACAGTCGAAGAAATAGTCGCAACAGTGCATCCTTAGAGGCTAATCTGCCTGAGATACCGCCTACAACTACTCATTTCGTAGCTCTACCGAACAGAAGATGGTTGAAGTCGTTAGTTATTGCCAAGATTTGTCTGTTGATTGTGAGTTGTTGTGTGATTGGCAATATAGTATATTCGTAAGTCACTATTCACTCACTATACACGCTCTATGAATGAAGACTGATAATCCTTCAGCGCCGTTGAATCAGCTATGGGAAACAGTCTACTGGGATAATGGAGAGAATGTTGCTTCACCCGCCCCTTTTTCTCGTATGCACACCACGTGATATCTATCCATCTTTTGCAAGTTTGTGTCACTCCCCCTTTCCTTTCCTTTCCTTTCCTTTCCTTTCCTTCCCATTATCTGCCCGATAATGGATGCTTTATAATCGGAACCTCCTCCTGTCATCTCTCTACTGTCAATGCAACCTGGAAAGTTCTCCAGAACAGATCTGTCCTCTATGGGATAATC
>QGMJ01000607.1:0-20480 GCA_007821545.1 Lachnellula subtilissima
TCAACCCACACATCCACCACCACCACCCCCCTCCCCTTATCCGTAGACGCCGCATCCGCGCTCGCCCTGCTGCACAACCACCCCGCGTTCCAAAGCCTGCAGCCCCTCCTCGTAAAAAACATCATCATCCCCGCCCCTACTACCCCCGCGACCTCATGGCTCGTAGCGGAAGCCCAGTCCCTCGCGCAGGCGAACGGTAACGCAAGCGTTGAGTACCGCGAGGTGTCGGTCGCTGTGCCCATGGGTCCGTTTACTAGCACCGTTGTGACGACGTCTGCGTTTGTGGATACGGAGGATGGGCTGCTTATTGTGTTTCAGGCGCCGTTGGGGCTGCATGGTGTTAATCGGTTCCGGGTTGTGAGGGAGGGAGAAGGAGAGGGTGGAGGGTTGGTATTGAGTGAAGAGGCGAGATTAATTGGTTTTAGGCTTATGATGCCTTTTTGTGGTGAAGACGGAGCAGCAGAGTCATGGGGAGGCTGGGAGGGCGTTTTGGGAGGAAATTGGTTGAGATGAAGGGGGAGGAAGGGGAAGGCAAATAGCTGGAAAGTGATGATTATGATACATGCTTTGATATAGTAGAAGAACTAGAAGTCCATCTCATATCCACCTACCTGCTTTTTACCTCCGCAAACCACTCATGTCACGCCGCCTCGCCCATCTTTCCGTCTCCTCTTTTGAGAAATTCTCATATTCCCCCTTCCTCGCCTCCTCGAAGCCCAGCTTCTTCCCCACTCAGCTACACCCTCCTTGTGTCATAGCACATTCAAGTCCGTCGGGACACGGTCTTTCCAGTATTCCACATTTATCTTGTATTGTAATCTTCTCCTGCTGGATCCTATCATATCCCAAAGAAACTCTCTGCTATTCTGTCCCCCCACACCCCCCCTTGCGTACACTCTCTCGCGCTCGCTGCACGCCATTCATGATGCCGCGTTTGCTGGAGGACGTTAGTCGCACACCGCACATCGCGTAAACATGTGATGTATAAAAGTATGTTTAGATGATTCGTTGAAGCCAATTGACCTACAGGTAAAAAAAATATATATAGATCTTCGGAGACCGATAGTCCGTTACGATGTTGGCGCTACCAATACATAGTACTCTACTGCTTGCTGGCCACGCCACGAACAGCACGTTTAAAGGTACCTCAGGTGCCTTGGGTAGTTTAGTGGACAAACACGGCGCGGTGGAGATGTATACTATACATGGCGAGTTCTCCATAAGAAGGTATATAAATATAGGCATTGATGGGGATCATGATAAATAGATACTGTAGTCGTGCGTGGATGGTTATGAGCGTTGGCACTGGCATTGTTGCGTCATATTGGCCTACCTTGGTCATGGAGTAGAAAGAGCTGGACATCACTCTTTACTGTACATATTGGCTTCAAGTCTTCCATTGCTAAGGATCGACATCGTATAAAACATCCGTACGTATGACATACTTAGCTGAAGGTGCTGCTCCCTTTCTAACGCCAGTCCCTTCGTGTAGTAAACTGCCCTCCGTCTCTCCATGTGGAAACATTGCCACGCTACCTTGAATAGGCTTCACGGGATATGCATTCATGGAACCTTCTCTCGCACTTGGCAGGAAAAAAGTCGTTTCCCCAGCTTCGAATTCGTCGTTCAGGTAGATGAGGAATGTGAAGAGCGAAGATTGTTTCGCAGTGGGCGGGGACGAGTCGTATACGTACGTGTCGTTGGAATCAATGCTGGAAGGTGGCCAAGCACCATCTAGATTGGTTAGCTTATATAAAGAGAAAATGTTTGAATGGTAACTTACCAATATGGGCTCGGTACTCAGCGCCAGGGACATATCTGTATACCCTGAATCTGCGGTTCAACCCTCTTACTTTCTTCCCACCAACATCCTTGGGTACGAAAGATTGGACCCTACCCCACAACTTCGCACAAAATCCATTGTCGACAATCCAGTAGAAATTGTGGGCTAGAATACTGCTCTCTTCGCCTTCTGCGCGTATTGGGGCATCCGGCGTGAAGCCAATCGTTTCTGCCGCAGCAATGATATTCGTGCACTCATCAGGTGACAATATATCTTTCAGCAGATGCAAATTCGGAACTATAGGGTGTTTGTGATGGCTCGATTTAGGCGGAGTTGTAGAAAGTGATATGGCGTCGTCGTTGGAGGCATGAAGTATTGCAGGGTGTAAATTCGCAGGTCTCCGCTTAAGACCCGGTGTCTCTTCGATAATCCGGAATTCCGACTTTATGTCTGCCGGCAACGAAGAGAAAATGCTGCCGTCTCGGACAGAGGCATAGGTCTCCTTGCTGGATGTAGACGCACTTCTCAGATCCCATAAACTTCTCGGCACAATTGGTCCCGTTGACATAGTCCCCTCTGATGTGTAGTCGGTCGGGCCAGTCAGTCGTAGGATGGCATCAAGCACTACCAACAACTCCTCCTCTGTCGGTGACCTCTTATGCCCTCCCTCGAGCTGTTCTGCCAGTCCACTGACGACGTCGAGATCTCGCACCCATCGACACAATGCTCCCAACTTCGGTGCCTTTCCCCTAATCCGCATCTCCGCAAGCAGAATACGAGCCTCTGTATATCCTCCATCTGCGAGAGCTCCGCTGATACGTGCCGTGAGATTTGTGTCTACTTCACCAATTGTTAGTGGATGGTTCCTCGGTTTGTGCTTGAGGGGGGCAAACCAGCAGCATTGAAGCCCGTGGTGCAAGCCTGGCGGAACTCATACACAGCTGTCCTCAGCTCTCTGCATGCTTTCGATTTGATGACAATTGGGTTCTCCGCCAAGGTGTGGAGAGTATCAATAGCCAGTTCTATGTCGTCGTCGGTGAGGCCAATTGCCTGAATGGTCTTGGGTTCATGGATTGCAGTCTCTGGCGGAGGAGTGACAACTGTTGCGCTCTTCAGCTTTTTGGGATTGGGATCATTATGCGACTCCTGGGCCTTTCTTTTTGACTTCGCTTTACTCATATTGATTCAAGTCGAGCTTTTTTATATTGAGGTTGAACGATCTGGAAAAATTGAGGGGAGGGGTCGGGTCCAAGGATCCAAGGCGGTGTGGGGTTGCAAAAAGTCGCCGCCACACACTCTTTCTACGAGTACAGCCACACCAAACTCCACAACGCAGACCATTCTCTCACAGTAAGAAGTGGCATGGTACACATCACCGAAACTACAAATAGCATACAAAGCGCTGATTTGATGCAAAGCATTAGTCCGAAGTATTAGGACGTTGGTTGAAACTCACCCACCTACGGAAGAAACCCGTCCTTTGCCAGCTCTACAATAGTTGAAGAGTTGATTTCCATCGCGGCCTGGCTCTATATATGATACATCCAACATCTCGATATCCGCCACTTCTTGCTTCTTGCTGAGTAAACTTGAGCGTTTCAGTGTCGCTGATGGTAGCCAGGAACTCGTGAGTCGAGGCTACAAAGGACAGTTGGCTACCTGGGGAAGCCTCAATGAAGCAAAAGGCGGAAGCAGCCAGCAAAGTAACTCTCAGTCAGAGTGCTGTAGTAGCTCGGAGGGTCGACTCTTGCCGGAAGATATTCCCCAACGAGCACAAACGTCAAAGCAACTAGAAAACAACGTGGACAAATCTTTCCCACTTCAAGCTTGAGCTGCCGTCACGTGAGCATACAGCACTTCTTTTGTCACATCAGCAAGCAAGTGAGGGGCAGGTTATAGAAGATGGTGGGATTGACTAATACATACATAGATCTACATAGCGCTGAATTTTGAGACACCATTGGTGTATCCAGATCTGCTGGCTCCTCAGCTTAACCTCGAGTAGCACCTTGATGGGTAGTTTGCTGCGAGAACGGCCGAAACGGAAAAAGGAGAAACAACCACAATCTCTCTAATGACAGAAGCATTTATAAGAGTTTCGCCTAGTATTTTGATTGTTGCTGTCCCAACTTTTAAAAGTCTTGGATCATGATGTTACTCAACAGCTGCTTGTTGAATCCAAGAGCGTTATGAAAAAGATGAACCTTTCATGATTGCATCCCCCCACTCAGTTTGATAGCTATTTGTTGTCTTACACTTTTCCCTGCAGTTGCATATGCAGGCAGACCTGCTCGTTGTCCAAGTGGGCTGGCAGTTTCTCCAGTTTCTCTATCCATCTACTATGTAAGCTGAAGTTTCCTACTTTGAACAAAAGGAATTCCAAGAAAAAGTCTCAATTGTATTCCCTTGGAGTCTCTTGGCTACTCTTCATCCAGCATCATCCACGATTGCAGCCTAACGATCAAATGATTTGAGCTTTTCGTTCACCTAGGGAAACAACTAAGTTCAATCAACCCTCACACTTCGCATTTGCCTTCCACTGGCCCTTTCATACAACAATAAGTCCTAGCCCCCATCAGATCACAATCTCAAATTCGTAACACGTATCAACGCGGACTCTACCATTCTTTGACTCTCCCATGATGGGTTCTGAAGCGACCGACGCCGATGCAAAAAGTGTCTCCGTCACCCTAGCAGATGATACTTTATCTCTAGAAGCACAATCACACGTTGAGCAAGTCCTCTCCTTGTACCGCAACCTTTGCAAGCAACCGGATTTACGACCGTGTACTTCTATCAATGCAATATTTAACAAGCTCGTGGGGTTATGTACCCAGACTTTGAGTAAGAATGTTACCGAAGCGGCAAGTCATTTTCCCATATCATATAAGATATAAGAGAATGCGACTAACTTAAACTAGATCCTAGAAAACGCGAAGATAAAAGAGATACTCCCGGGCTTGAGGGCTCTCTGCGCAGAAGCGGAATGCTACCTCGAGTTTCAATGGGCGGATATCATATCCAAAGGCGCCAACACGCAGGAAGGTAAGGATTCGCCTTCCTAGTCTCATAACCTCCCTACACAATAAACAGAACAATAACAACATTTCCAGTCCACAAGCTTCTTGCTACTTTCCCCTACTACTCCAACTACATCGACCTTACACGCCTGGAACTAGCGGCTCTCCAAACAGTAGATCCGACCCCACCGCGACAGATTGCCTTCATTGGAAGCGGTCCCTTGCCATTGACTTCATTATGTCTCCTATCGTCACTCAACGAGAAGACCCCTAAGACCTTGATCCAATCATTGCTTTCTTATCTTCCGTCTTGGCTCAATCCCACGGCGCCAAAACATCCCGAAGTGTCAATACTCAATATCGACAACAACGCGTCTGCGCTGAGACAATCTGAGTGGTTGTGTATGAAGCTTGGAAACATAGGTCTGTTTTCATTCTATCTACCTCATATCCCCAGCTCTGGACATCAGTTCACCCCATCCCACCCCGATAAAACCTCACCTCCTCATACCCATCCATCCACTCACCTATTTATACCAACACCAAATCCCCACTGATGAATCCTAACCTCCCAGCCAAACAAATGTCCTTCTCCCTCTCCTGCGCCTCCTCCCCCCCACCACTCCACGCCTTCCCCGTCATCTACCTAGCCGCTCTTGTCGGATCCTCACAGTCCGAAAAAGAAGCCCTTGTGCAAGCGGTCGTTGGGCAGATGCAGGAAGGCGCCCTGCTCGTCATCAGGACGAGTTGGGGGCTGAGGAGCTTGCTGTATCCGGACTTCGACTGCACGACCGAGGGCATACTCTCCGTGCTGGAGATTTGCGTCGTGGTGCACCCGTATGGCCACGTTGTTAATTCGGTTATTGTTGGAAGAGTGAAGGCCAGAACCAGGGCCAGGTCCTTGGCAGAATCTGCCATTGCTGCGTAGGAATTTAGAGATGCTTGTAAGCGAGCATAGACCAGGCAAATTTGCATCGTGGAGGTTGGAAATAAGGTACGGGGATTTGGATTTATCACAGCATAGACCTGGAATGATTGGAAGAGCTGCATTATCAATACTAAATACAATAAAATTCGTTCAATCCTAGTGCACACCAGCAGTCCTTTCTCCCCTCTGACCAAACCAAGCGCCACGCTAACCCACCACTTTTTGATGTAAAGCAGATTGTACCAAACGCCGTTCCATATGAATACATACATGCCCCCGCACCTCTATACTATAACACATTTCCAAGCTAATCATCTCCAACCCACCCAATCATAGATAGGGCATGAAAAGCGCCTCACACTGCGCCAAATTCATCGGATTAACCGCCTTCGCAATCAAATCAATGACCGTCTGATTCGCCGGCAATGCACCCGCCGGACTCTGCGCGATGCTTAGGGTCCTCTTGACAATCAACTCGCTATTAGTCTGGACTGTCTCCCTAAGCTGCCCCTCACCCATACTACCCGAGCTCCTGTGCGCGGACGTGAACCAAAAGATCATCTCGTCTCTTACGAAAAGTGAGAGCTGTTGTTCGAGCTCAAATTCTGGTTCCGTCAGGCAGCGCGCAATAGCCATGATTGCGCAGGAGAAAATGCCTTCAGTGGCCAGGGGACCCATGAGTGTCTGTAGGTTGGGCGTCAAGCGGAAAGGAACAGGCTCGGGGTTGTGGAAGAAGGCCTTTCCAGCTGCCATGCAGGACATAAGTTCTGAGCCCCAGACGTTGCCAGTACCGCGGGAGATGTTGAGCTTTTGCGGGTAGCGGTTGTGCATGTGTAAGATGTAGGTCATGAAGGTGAGGGCCGCGAATTGATAGGAGAATTGACGGCGGAAGAGCCAGAACTCGGAATATGACGGGTACACGTTCGTAAAGTATTCCAGAGCCAGGTTATGGGGGACCCATTTATCCTGGATAGCGCCGTAAGTCTCGAGTTTGGCGGTGATTGACTGATCGATATTTTTCTGGAATATGTTAGCTTCATCTATAGGCTCAGCATTGATGTGACTTGCCTTTCCCTCGGCAAATGCCCTCATCTTGTCCATTGTAAATAGAATGGGATCGTCCTTCGACATCCCACTCTTCCTGCAGTGATCTTCATAGACACCTTGTAACGAGACATAGGTTGGGTCATCTTGCACCATACGAATATGTGGGGCAAGAGGAATCATTAGTGGCAGGGTGAAGTTGAGATTGCGGCGCCGGCTTTCTTTGCGCTTACTTAGGCTGCCGTTAAAATGTCTAAACAACTGCAAGATTCGTTCTTCACGCCGACAATGCCTAGCGGCTGGATGCTGAATTGCGAATGGATGAACGCTACCATCGTGACCACGAATCTTTACTCGGCGATGGCAAACCCCAATATTTCGGACTAGATCAACATTTGGCAAGAAACGCTCGATGCGGATGAAGTCCTGGTTTTTGTCTTTGTGTTGCAAGTATTGGCCAGGAACCTCGATCTCGTCGAGTTTGGCAAATTTGAAATCACTGAGGTGTTGGCTACAATCCTCCAGATACTTTATTTTCGATCTTCGATCAAGCTTGGCTTCGAACTTATCGCGCCACTTGCGGAGCTTATGAATATATTCGTGCATTGTCGGCTTCTTCTGAACAAAGTCGATTTCAAACGAGGCTCGTATATGCGTCGGAAGAATGGTTTCGGCAAATCTCGTGATGTTTGACTCGGTTGCCTGTGGTAACTTGACATCGTGAGCGTATGAACCGGGCATGCGGCCAACGTACGAGAGTGCGTCGTTGAGCAAAGCAGTGATCAATCTGTATGCATCTTCGTCTGGTGGACACTTGAAGAACTTGGAAATCTGGTCAACCATGGTTTCCATAGAAAGTGCCAAGAGCGGGAAGGCAGTCTTGAGTACAGCGAGCACCTCCTCGGTGTGCTCCCATGGCGGCTTCTTTTGCGGTGCAGCTATAACATCAGTCTTGTTATCTCCATTTGCATCCGGCTCGGCCTTGACCACAGAATTAGACTCGGGGTTTGCTGTTCCGGGTCTTGATCCGGCAGCACTTTCAGGTCGAGTAGCAGGAGTGTTCTGACGTTGGGCACTGGGTGAGCCATTTTGCTGTGGAGTTGAACCGATACTATTGCCCTGCTGTCTAGCTTTTGCTATTCTCTCTCTTGCCTCTTTCTGCTCCTGGGTCTTCTTGATGGCGAGCATATCTTCTCGGTTGGTTCGCAACTGAAAGTAAAGAGCTTGGGGATACGCCTTGGCGATCTTGGAAAGAAGTATATTCGCTTTAGGTGCTTCCTTGTGGCCAAGTCCAGTCAAAAGTTGAGGGATGAAGGTGATCCAGTACCACACGGGCGTCTCACCTTTGTAGTCATCGAATTGTGCCGACAAGGTGCCTTCGGCGTCATCAAGACTTAATAGCCAGAGAATTCGAGTGAGCAATCTCCTTGACTTCGCATTCTTGAAGAGTCCAGCAGCCTCGAGGTAGCAACTCAACGCGTCGCGCGAACTGATAATCATTTGGGTTTTCTTTGAACAAACGATCATTGTAATACCCCCATTCTGCCCATGCCTTTGGAAGCTTGATGTCAAAGAATAGTGCCATGCCATAGGCCTCCGCAGCCTCATCCCGCTGACCTAGCTTCTCCAAGAACATACCCTTTAGTGTATAGAACTCAGCCTTCTGGTTTGGACCGAAGTAATTGAGATTGGTATTATTAATAACATCCAATCCATTGGTGAGCTCGTTGGGGTTCTGATAATGGCATTTAGCCTGTTCCCTAAGCTTCAAGAAAGCTTCTTGAATTTCGATATTTGGCAGAGTGTAGATTCGACTGAGCTGGCTGATACAGACCTCTGGAAGCTGGTGCTTGCGGGCAACGTGAGCGAAGCGATTGATAATCCATGCAGTCTCGTGATAACCCCGATAGGCAAAGGAAGCGCCATTGGCGTTTTGCCCTTGCTGAGGAAGGAGTCCAAGATACGTTGTATTGATCAGTCCAAAGATGTGTTGTCTCCAGGTCACAAGATCCTGCCATGCGGTGATATCATCCCAAACGTTAGGAAGTCGATCACGCCATGTACCCAATAATAACTTCAGCTCGCCAGATTTCACATCAAGGTTGGCCTGGTTTGTCTGCGCTAGACTCTGGCAAATAACGCTGGCATCGTGAAGCTCCACAAGCTGTTGGAAGTTCTGCAGGAGAGGAATATGAGCGTTCGTGATCCGCCTCGGTAGCTGGTGCCACTTTCGGATTGAAAGCTGAATGGCCTCGTCACAGACCTTGCTAAACTCGCCTGGAGATTCGGTCTTGTTGTGAAGCTTGAGAAGTGACATGAAGGCCTGAAAGAAGGCTCGCCTAGGTGTAGGTGCATCCATCACACCCTTGATCAAATTGTCGAGGGACTCGCGATGTTCGGGTGTCTGCCACATCTCTGTTTGTTTCCATGCACACTCCAACAGCAGGTCTTGGAAGTTCTCGTGCTTGGCGAAATCGGAAAGAATCTCCCACTGCTGGAGTTTCTGTGCACACAAGACCCAATGATCTTCCCACAGCATGTACTCGCCCTGGGAGAAAGGAATAGCACCGGTACGGGCTTTGATTTGAGCAGCCTCATACATGCTCTGCGCTTTGTCCCACATGCCATTCTGCTCATACGAAAGAGCAGCATTCGTCTCCACGAACTGACATCGGCGGCGCCACGTTCCATAGAATAGATCATCTTCCTGTAAACCAGCATACAGCTCCACAAGAGCATCCTGATTGCTCTCTCGAATTAATGCGCTATCAACTGCTGGGTTGATTGCAGCGTTTTCAAGCTGTACAAGTGCGGTGTACCAAGCATCGTACGTCTTTGCTTCAAACTTTAGCACATGGGGTGGGATTTTGCATTCTGGCCAAGACCTGGCGGCTCCTTCGAGGAGTGATTGGATGACGTTGGGTCTCTTATCAACTTGGCGTGAGTGGTAATCCTTCGTGAGTAAAGCGACCATTCCTCTCTCCAAATCACTACGTTCATCCTTGGGAGTAGCAGCCCAGAACATAGGGAACAACGCGACCCACATCTCATGTGCCATGTCGGGATCGGTATGTTGCAATTGAGTGAGAGGTTCAATCACATCGCGGACTTTGACATCTCCAAGCTCAGCCACGAAGCGTCGATGAGTGGCCATCAAACTATCGAACTTGGCGTCCGAAGGAAGTGCTGGGGTTCGAGGGTCTTTAGAATAAGTCCCAAAGATCATAGAAGCTGGCATGACTCGGAAGTCTTCGGAGTGCAGCTGCAGTGAGCTATTCGTATCGACAGCGCCAAGCAGTAGTTGAGAAGCTTGAGAGAGCCAGTACGATTCGGCTAATGTGTCCCAATTCTGACCGGTAATCACATAAGCTAGTCTCGCACTGGCTGTCTTGGATTGACTCTTGTCAAAGATTGTCATGAAGCGGTTGCGCATTCCAACATCTTGGGCTCTGGTGCCAATCAGGAATGCATGCTCCATTCGAACAGTGAGCTCGGTGCGCGTAATCTTCGGGTCCTCGTAGATACGAATTACGAGTTCAAGGAACTTCATCAGGAGGGTTTGGTCGGATCGGGTTTCGAAAGTCAACATTTTGTGTAAGACGGCAGTCTTCTCTTTCAATGTAGGCCATGATCCTTCGGACTTAAAGACCCAGTTTTCGACCATGTCTAGAATCTTCAAACACAGTGAGTTACTCATCGATTTTTCAACCAATGTCGCAAGGACGCTAAGGAAGGGGCGGCGATTATCCCCGAGGACATCCATACGCATCGAGATGACATCAATAGCCTTGAGCATGAGACCAGTTTGAATTTCCAGATCGTAGTTGCTCATTACGCCTGCTGGTTCAGCCTCTCCTGGTCGAACCGGAGCTGCTATCCCAGACTGGCCCATTACAGCAGTATAATGACCAACGTGTTCCCGCGCCAGCTTGGCTTGCAGAGCCTTCATTACTTGATTAATGTGTTGATCCATCTCAGAAGGCTTTCGCTGGGCCAGGGTCCACAAAACGTTGATGCCGGCGACATAGTTGCTGGCCGAGAGCATCTCGGTAGCTATGTTAGTTAAGAAAGTAATGATCTCCGACGTTGATGCCTCTGCTTCTCCATCTGCATCAGCGTCCTCCATGGGAACATCATCGGGAACAGCATCCAGGATACGTTTGAGCAGTGGCCTCAGCTTCCGACCATCGTCGATCTTTTCATCGGCCGAATGCAAGCAATCTTGTATCTCTGGATTGTCTGACTTCAAGGACTTATCCAATATATGCTGCAGAGAGGATAGGTTTTGCAAAATCCACTCGTCTGACTTGATGTTGACAATGATGCGAACAATCTGGAGAGTATTTATCATGTTGGTGATGAATTTCTCATCGGGCTTCTCCTTGTCAGAATGCTCGCTGGCAAGAGCGGCAATTGTCCTCTCACTCGCCAAAACTGTCTCGGTGACATTCGGGAACAAGTCAACACCTGATTCTCCCCAGTACTGTGGCTGAAGGAGATTGTAGAGAAGAGAAATGGCCTTCTTGCACATCTCAACTGAGGGCGCAGGCTGCATCGGAGAATTGGAAGCGCCTGAATCTCTGGTCTTGGCTGATGAGAGCGGATACCTCTCGCTGAGCGATGCAATAAACTCGACAAGATACTTAATCATCTTCGATTGGACAATAGGTGGGATTTTGTACTCGGGTTTGTCACCTGAGGACGATCCAGGCTTGGATGGTGAAGGCGAAGATGTTTGCTGGTCACTCAAACTCTCGAGCTTCCTCTTTTTCGTGTTCGGAGATTCCGAAAAGGCTCGCACAGGAGAAGCATCCTTTCCTTCGACACGCTTCTGCTCCCACTGCCATATCAAGGTCATCAGGTTCAATACCAGCTTCTTGCTCTCATTTGATGGGTTTGGTGGTGCAGCAATTTTGCGGAGAGAGCTTATGATGAGATTAATAAATTTTTCACGAGAGTCGTAGAAAAGATCCGCGTGCTTGACTAAGAAGTGGAAGATGCTAGTCATTTGCTGCACATTTTGACCCTCTTCAGCCAAGATTCGACGGGGTCCAACAGCCCAGATAGGGTTGCGATCGCCTGGCGCTGCGTTGACTCGCTTGGGGAGTACAGGTGCGATGAGCTCCAGGGCCTGTGTCACCAAGGCTCGACCTTCATTCTGATTTGCTCTCAGAAGTGAAAAGTAGACTTGCTGGACTATTTTGGCTGGTGTCTCGTAATGTGCGATGAAGTATCCTATTACGACATACGCAGCATGTTTATTGATAACATCCTCCAGACGAATGTAGGTCCAACCGAATTTGATGATGTCCTTTCGGGCATCTTGCAGAATCGCGTGGTAATACTTGATAAGCATCGCTGTAAGCTGCAGGACTTCCATCCGGGTGTGATCGATGCCTGGCTGAGTCAAGTCTTCATTGGAGTCTCCAAGACCCACTTTCCAGATCTTGCTGTGAACTGACTCGATCACCGCTTTATCCATAAGTCTAGGTGTCTTTGCAGGAATTGGCTGTCCAGTGGTACGCATGACATCCATGGCAATGATGGGGTTGACCAAGTAATGCAAAAGGAATGCCTTCGTCTTTTGTGATGCGCTCCTACCAGCATATATTTCCAAGCTCCGCATAATAATTGCTTTCCAGTAGTCAATCGATTCATTGCAGACAATTTGCTTGTAGATATGATCGAAAAGCGGCTGGCTGGGTTTGAAGTCATCAGAGGTGACAGCCTCCACAAGGCTGAACAAAGCGTCCAAGTCCTTAGGATGGTACTCAAGGAACTTGGTGAAGATGACCATGAGCTGATCGCCAGCTTGCTCGGCAGCAAGACGGAGTTGTGGCGGCAGGGTGTTGCTGCGCAATTGTGCTTCCAACTTCTTGCCAACGGCTTTGAACCACATCAAACTATCCTTCTTTTCCATCCAAGATCGGGTGCCTTCGAACTTAGAGATGGAATGCATGATGTGGATGGAATTGATGATGGCAGCATACTTGCTCTCCTTGTTTCCCTCACTCATGTCTCCACAGTACTTGATCAAGGACTCGACTCCATTGACAACGACCTCTCGTAGAGCTTTGCTTTCGGGATTCTCCAGAACCTGAGCTAGGAAGCGGCCATACTTTGGCTCCTCGATCTTGCCAAGGAGGAGGCCCCAGGTCTCTTTTGGGTATCTGTTGATGTATTTGTAGAGTGGCGGTCTGAATGGGCTGTATCGCGTCCTTCGCAATTGTTCCTCCAAATCCAATACAGTGATGATGAGTCTTTCTTTAAATTGTTCTGCGGCCGGAGGAAGCAGATGGAAGATGTTGACGACGGCGGCAATGATTTTCATCTGCTCGTTTTGCTCAATAAGAGTGAATGAGATTCGTTGTAGCATGTTTTGATCTGCGAGGGTCTTGATGTGGTCAAGCAGACGAGAGCCAATTTCAACCTTGAAGTACGTTGTCAGAAGTTGCAGAAGTCGGGCTAAGCCGTCAAGACCGTGGACGCTTAGCGACGTGGATCTTGGAGATTTGCCAGCACTGGACGGAGACCATTTTGAAGAAGATCTTTGGGCAGCTTGCTCGTCTGAGAGAGGACGACCTTCAATGCGTCATTCGCCGACTCGATGATGGGCTTGGATTCTGAGTACAAGCACTTGAAGAAGACGCCGACGATCTTGCTTCGAGTGGGATTTGCGGCCCCTTTCTGGAAATCCTCGAACCCCATTGCTGTCGTAAGCATCTTCATGCAGGCGACGCGAAGATTAACGATCGACTCATGTGTCCGATGCTCCTGTGGCTTTCCAGCCAAGGACTCGTCAGGGGCATCAGTCAAAGCCAATGTCTCCATGAGCAGGCGGTTGAGATGGTCGTCAAAGGGGACGAAGTCGCTCTTCAATCCCATGTAATAAGTGATTGCATCGATGAAACCAATTTGCACTCCAAATGGAAGTGCTCTCAGCGGCTTGTTGTAAATTGGCATTAGACAACTGTCCTTGCTGGGCTCCAAAAGTTCCCAGATCTCAACTCCAACCTCCTTGGAAATGATCTCCAGTGCTTGCCTAGAAGCTTCACGGACATGTCGATTCATGTGGCAAACGGCGAGATTCATGAGGCCGCAAATCTGGTAAAGCTTAGATCCTCGTGACTGTTGGTGAGGGGGCTGAGCCGGAGGAGGAACAGCGAGGTCATCCTTGGTCGCATTCTTCATACTACGACGTAGAAGAATCTCGAGTGTACCTTGAGCTCCCCTTCGAGTTTTTGCTGGCAGATCAGGAGGCATATCCTTGATGACATACATCAGAGCCCTTACCAGCTCTATCAGCTTATCTTGCACCCAAGCATCGCCCATGTCAAACGTGGTAAGCATAAGGCTAATTCCCAAGCTACCACCTGCCTTGGTAAACCACTCCTCTTCGTAACATGCGTGACAGAAGGACTTGACAAGATGGTCAAAAAATGACAAGCGGAAATTTTCAGTGCTCGATCCGAATATGATACCGGTAGAATCGTAAACCTCTTGGATCGCTTGCTGGGCGGCTTCTCGAACAGCTGGCATATCAGATGATAAGGACTCAACAATGGCATCGGCAAGCACTCTACTTTCAATGAAGAGTCCACCCTCTCCAGCTTTTACATCAAACGCCTGTTTCCTTCGCTTCATCTCCTGCAAAGCGTTACCAATCTCAAGGATAGTGATATGCCTGCAGACATTGGTCAATAGTGCCGAGGCCTCAGCTGTAAATTCAGGGAGAGAAATTGCAAATATGCAACTTTTGAGCAACTTTTTAAGCATCGCGTCCTGTCCGTTTTTCTTGAAAACGGACCGTTCTCTGTCGGACGTTTCGAGCGCAGTCAAGTCGACGTTGGATTCTCCGGCTAGCAAATCCTGTGCCTGCAAACGGACAAGTCGGGAGAAATCTTCCGGGAGGTTGTCTACACCAAGACGCAACTTTAATTGGGTCTTTATGAGATGGAGAGCTTGTTTCTTGTAATATCCATCTGATTTCTTGGCCGCAGCTCCTTTCGGTGCTTCCATCAACTTACCAATGGCGAGATCGATACCAATCTCAGCTGGGAAAGCTCTGTCTTTCTTCGACCCAATGAGCTTCAGATCGAAACTGGTAATATCGTCCGAGAATTGCTGAAAGGTCAGACTTGGAGCGCCTGTCATGTATTTCCTGTTCCGGCCACCCAGTTTTCCCAAGATTCGCATGGTGGTGTGAGCATAAAAATGACTGTAGGGTGTAGGGCGAAGATGATCGAAGAGAGCGGTCATCAACTCATCAATCACTGGGGCCATGATGGGGTCCAAGTAATCAGCGGTGAGGTTGTCGACGCAAAGTTCCAGCGTCCTGAGACCTTGTCCCACAAGATCAGACCCAGGTCTCAGAGCTACTACGAGAGGTCGCATCAAATAGCTCAGATGGGGGAGGAGGTTACTGAGCCTGGCAGGGACGGTGAGACACAGCTCTACGTATAGGTCTCGGTCTGCCGGCTTTCGTGCAGCTAAAAGCAAGTTGTTCAGAACCTCCAAAAGCATTTCAAGAAGAGGTAGGATCTGCTTGTAGAGGTGCTCAAACTTTCCACCACCGATACTTCGGAAGAGTGATCTTAAAAGAAGGAAGTAGTTCATTGGCTCTTCGGCGGTCGTTGATAGCTCAATGGATTTCGTGACAATATCGAGCACGTGGGGCAAAAGGACTTGTTCATTCTGATTCGAAAAGAGAGTAACGGCCATGAAAGCCAGCTTGAAGAGTCGGAGAAGAATTGACGACTTCTTGACATCTGAGCTGCCTACTTCATCGATATGGTCCATGAGGAACTTCAAAAGCATTCCCGCAAAGCTGGGAGACGTTGCTTCGCTCGCAAGAAAGAACTGCGGTACGTGAAGGAGTGCAGTGTGCTCAAATATCATCTCGTAGAGCTTTGGAATCTCTTCATGGAAAACCTCATGGAAAGTGGCTGGGTCGATACAATGGAAGACTGTGGCAAAGGTTTCAAGCAGATCCTTCTCTTCCTTGCTGCTGGAGATCATGTAGTGATTTGCCATAAACTCAACAGGTGAAGCGTACTGCGATTCTGAGGCTGGTTTCTCAATTTCGTAGTACCGGAAAACGTAAGCACCTTCGCGAAAGAGCTTAATGATTACCTGGACTTCCTCGGCCGAAAATCCATATGAGACCTCCTGCCAATGAGCGGGTGCGTTGTTCGCATCAATTGGCGGGGCAGTATTACATGCTTTCAATTGATAAAAAGTGTTCTTCAACCCATTCATGAGATTCTTGAATAGGAATTTGTTATCGGCAACAGGGTCGAGCCCACGGTCTCGAGGATTTGATGGCTTGATTGGCATAGCTGTGAAGATATCGATCTCATCCCAATCAGGAGGATTATCTTTTTCCGCTAAATAGTTATCTGCAGACGCATCGATCGATTGTTGTGCGTAGAGCTTCGAAAGCTTCACAGCATTGGGATATTGCCTGTTCATGGCGGCAAACTTATCTCCAATAGCATTAAGGATCATGATTAGGTAGTAACGAGCATCTGTCTTGCTGGGCATCTTCGAAATGCATTCTGCCATATTCAGAAGCAGCTTGGCACTCATGGTCTGGAAGCTGGTACCGGGGAAGCTGTCCTGCAGATTCTTGGTATATACCTCGACCGTCTTCCGAATCTGCTTAGGATCCAGAGCATCTCGAACATGATGGATCAGGTCAGCAAGCATGCTGTATGCAAGAGGTCGCATTGTTTCGTAGACTGTCAAACCATCACCTATCAATGTCCTCTCATCAAGAAGCTCATCAATCTTCGACACAAATATCTTCCGGAAGTTGAAATTTATGATGTGTCGAATCGCAACCAGCAGCTCTTTTCTCGCCCCGGATTTTTCCCGCGGACAATCCTTCAACAGTCGAACGACGATATTTGGCAGTGTTGGAAGAAAATCGGTAAGCTGCTGCGAGTATACCCGAAGGAGGTATGCCAAGAAACTCATTGTCTTGACCTGGGCTGTGATGAACTCTCCAAAGGCGGCTCTGTTCCGAATGTTGGGGCTAACACCAGTGAAGATGGTGCCCCTTGCTGCGGCATCGATATGTGCTTGTTCTTGTGGTTTTGCTTGGAGAAGGAGAACGCTCTTGATGAGAGGCACAAAAAGCTTAACATTTGGTCCAACCGTGTTTCTGTAGACCTGGAATATTGACACCACAATAATGGGACATTCTGCCAGCACTTTGAAGGACTGCATCCCCTTTAACAACGGCCGAGTCTGCTGCTGGGGATCTGCCCCAAGGTCTGCGACTGATGCAACTGGAGAGCCCGGTCGAGGAGAGTTTTGGTATGTTTGTGAGCTCCCTGGTGTCGATGGCACTCCAGAAGTTGGGTTGTCGAGCTGATCCCGTACCACTGACTCCATCTGGTCGAAGAGGTCTTGAATGAGGGTCAAGAAGGGCTGGACCTTCTCTTGCAGCACCTTGGTCTGGTGCCGCATAATATCCATGATCGTCTTGACACAGAGAGAAGCATTTTCCTCATTATCACATTTCACCAGATTCATCAAAAGATCCACCACTTCTTCTGCATATGGTTCGAAAGGCTCGGGGGGGTTCGTAGGCAAGCGATGGAGGATCTCGAGAACACAACTCCGTAATTTCTACAGTATATTAGCATGGGGGCAAAAGCAGCATAGCAGAAGCTCTGACTTGTTCCGAGGAAGTACTAATAAAGACTGGTGGGCCTTTTAGGCAGTTGATGAATATTGGAATTAGCTTCTTCAGGAAAGCTGGGTATATGGGTCCAGTGATGTAGTGCTCGAGGTTGTCGCGCAACTGAGTCGCTGCTTCGACTTTGAGTTTGACATCTAATCGAAGCAGAGGCAGGTTAGCTTTCGAGTTCCTATTGATATTCCCAAGTTCCGTATTATGATGGGGCCATGGGGGGGCGGAAGCAAACGTACCAGAGTCAGGCGAGCTCAACCGCTGCACAACTACATCAATAGTGGCAGACATGACAGCGACATTCGCAATGGCGCAAGCCCTTTCAAGAAAGAGGCTTCATGCGCAAGAGGGAGGAGGTATCTGCGGCAAGATCTCTTCGCGCAGAGTGGTGGTTGTGTGGGGCGTTGATATTGCTGATTGTAATGAAGGCTGTGAGAAGGCTGAATAGAGCAATCGAAATGATTATTGCAAAGATGAAGAGAGGGCATGAAAAGTCTCATCAAATAATCTAGGTCCTAACAGGCGTCATTAAAAGAACCGCTCTAGAGAAAAGAAGAATGTCGAGGCTGTTGCTGAAGAAGAACGTTGACGCGGAATCGCAAGTACCTATCTACCTTACGGAGTAGATGAGCCTTGACAGCGTACTGTCTCGCGACTAAAAGCTGCTTGGAGGGAGGGGATTCTAAACTATCAGGGAAATCAGCTCTAGCCAATCGGCGCAAGGATCATCTTTCTTCCGCATAAAACCACGTGCCGCTATTCCTCATCAGAAGTTATGTCCTCCGCTTCACTCGACAAAATCATTTTTCGATACGAGAACGCTTCACTCGATGGATTGCCTAAACTTATGCTACCATATATTAAAGCTATTCAGTGTCTTTCCGTTAATAGCAAAGAAATTGGCCCTATTCGCGAAAGATGCCTTTATTGCTGTTTCTGGCTCAATAGCTTTCTGCGACAAATCATAACAATGTTCGGAATAGAGTCAATAATAACTACTCCTCCATCCACCCTTCACTCAGTTCTCCTGCCAGGTAACTCTTCGGCGCAGCGGATAAAACTCTCCTCTTTCGACATTGTTTGCTCTACTCCGCTCCTCTCTACCTTCTTTCATGCCGGAGCAACCATTCCAATTGTTTCTCTTTTCCATCCGTCAAACAACGGGAGACATTTGAAATCCAGTGCTTAACCGTGGGACAAATATTGGTCATTCCCCAAATTTCAAACAAGAGAAAGAGGGAGGTACATCGCTTAAGCCCCTCTGACCCCAGTTCCAATCATCATTGCTATCCGCTCTCCAGCAGCAATTGCAGCTCCAAATGCTCCACAAAAGCAATCAGCTCCAGCAGAGCATTCTACACCTCCAATTCGCACCTCTTAATTGAGCGCCAGTGAACCTCCCCCTTATAGCTACAGTCTACGCCTATGCTACAAGTGAACCTCTCCTATAAGCAAAGAACTTTTACAAATTCATAGCATCATAGTCAGCGTCTATGCTAAGAACGCAAATTGCTTGGCTAGAAAAGTGCACTACGTGGTACTAATAGTAGACTAAAAGTATTAAATGGCCTTAATTTTACTTTTATACTAAAGCGTATAGCTTCTTCTAATATATATCTCCTAGTAGATAACTCAAATATCTTTTATCTTCTATTTTCTAGTAGATGTTTTCTACCGTGTTCTACTTATTGTTATTCTCTAGATAGTAATATAGCGCTTTTCTAGTAGAAATCTCAAAAGGGTATGGATAGGTACTCCTGAAATAGTTCAATATGCGGTCAACTTGAATTTATCGGGGCCTGATTGGCTCGTTTCACTCTCCTCTTTACCCTAGGCCCCCTTCGATCTGCAAACTTATCCGTTTCACATCCTCCAATACACTAATGATTTTCCACACTCTATACAATAGCGACTACATCCACGCAAACTTGGCTATTTTGGATAACCTTTATAAAGCTTCGGCTAAGAATAATAACTTCTTTCTATATCTTTAACCCTCACTTATGCTGCCCACAGCCAGTCAAGCTCAATTCAACGCGTCATCAGATTCGGATATCCATTAACAGCTACAAAATGTCACGTCTCACTCTCTACATCAAAACCTACATCTTCCGCTTCTTCCAAACAATAGGCCGCTGCTGCGATCTTTATCTCTCACCCCCTTCACCCCAACGCCCCTCTTTCACCGTCCGCGTCCCTTCAACCATCGGTTCCGTTCCTGGTTCCTTCAACCTCCTCTTCTACACGCCACCTGGTTACAAACTGGGCCAGCAGTTAATGAAAAGGTATCCCATACTCGTCAATTTCCATGGAGGCGCCTACAGTATCGGGAATGCAGCCGACGATGCACGATGGGCCACTGCTGTGTTGCAGAAAACCGAGTGTGTAGTCGTAAGCGTAGATTACCGTCTTGCGCCTCGACACCCCTTTCCAACAGGAATCGAGGACTGTGTATCAGCTATCCTGTATCTGTGGGCTAATGCCGACTCTCTCCACCTCGATGTATCCCGCACCGCCCTTTCGGGCTTTTCAGCAGGTGGAAATTACAGCTTCACGGCTCCCATACGCCTGCACCAGGAATTGGCTCGATTGAAAGCCTACGATCGGATTGCTGAAGTTGAGCTGGGCAAGCTTGTGGGCATCGTGGCTTTTTATCCGGCTGTTGACTGGACGCGTTCACGTGCTGAGAGGGCGGCTTCGAATCCGAATGCTAAGCCGATTGGGGTGCCTAAATGGATGTTTGGCGTCTTTGACGAGTCGTATCTCTACCCCAAGCCTGCCGATATGAGGAGTCCGTTATTGAGTCCTGGATTGGCGGATGAGGTGTTGCTGAAGGAGGCGTTGCCGGGGAAGGTTTGCTTTGTTACGTGTTGGGGTGATGGGTTGCTTGGGGAGGGGGAGGCGTTTAGGGAACGGCTAAGGGGAATGGGGAGCGTGATTAGTGGGTATACGGTTCCGGGGGTTGTTCATGGGTGGGATAAATGGCCAAGCTGGGGGAGGATGACT
>QGMJ01000608.1:0-20444 GCA_007821545.1 Lachnellula subtilissima
CCTGAAAATTCAGTTGGTTGGTTGTGGAGTGGGAGGAAGCAAATTTGGAGGACGGGGTGGTTAGGAGTGATTGGATTTCTTGGCGAGAAGTGATAGGGAGATGGAAGTAGGGAAGTGAAAGTGGAAGACTAAATGAGCGACACTTGTATATATATCGAGTTGGTAAGGTATGGGCTGTACATACCCCCGAGTGAAGAACTGAGAATGGAGATACCTATTGAACATTGATTGCCATTGATTCTCTCCTCGCCAGCCCAGCCCTGCTCTGCCATGTTCTAGACCCCAACATCGTCATTGTGCATACAGACTTCACCTTTACCGTACACTCTCCATCTTCTCCAAGATCTCGCATCGCTTATCGCCTCGACCCACCCCCTCACTTTCCTTTTGGAAATCTAGATGCTTGAATCTCAGGGTCCTTGCCTCCTTGCCTTGGCCCTTTACTCGGTAGGTAAAATCTAGACCTTCCATCACCTCACCACGCATGTGCACGCCTCCCCGCCCTGCAGGGACCCAGTCCTGTCCTGTCCTGTCCTTTCCTATCTGTCATTCATGGCCTGGCGTAGCCTAGTTGCGTCTCTCCCGCCGCCTCGCTTCCCCTACTTACCTACCTACGGCACGGCGCAAAAATACACATCTGCCTGTCCCGTGACCCTCGTGAGAGAGAGTGCCGACTTGGATTCTAGATAGATACCGGTACTGGTACTGCAGTGCGGAAATTCTGGGTGGGTGGTAGTGTAGTGGGTGTTTGGGGCGCTGGTCACTTGGTATATAGTTGTACTTGCATGGTATTACTCTATGTGGTTTGGGGGAGGTGGGAGGGGGGGATTGGGGTGATGGGATGGGATGGGATGGATGGAGTGTGGAGGAAAAGGTTATTTGGGGGTCTAGACTTGGGACTATAAGGTACGGGTAGGTAGGTAGATCAGGGATGAATCTAGATCTTGATTGTGGGGAGGTGGTGGATGTGATGGATGGATGTGATAGGTCGATGAAATCGGGGCTCGAGTAGTGAGAGAGAGAGAGATGCTAGGGATAGGATGGGATAGGATAGCTAGAACGGCTTTTATAAGGTACGTACCTATTTGTATGGTGTTTTAAGGGTAGGTAGATATGCGTAAAGAATTAATTACTGCTTGGTTATTTCAAGGTATCTGGGTTTATAAGTTATATATATATATATATTAAAAAAAGAGCAATTTATTTATAAATCCTAGAATAGAAATAGGGACAGAAAGCGATTATATATCTACCTTAGGTATATAGTAGAATAGAGTGGTTTTATATAGTAGTGCTTTATGAAGTAAGTAGAGCATTTTGAGAAGATAATTTAAGAGAAGCTTAATATGTACCTAAGCATGTACTCATAGTAAGCGCGGCGTTCAGCCTCCCGCTCAACTTTAATGCCTTGCATATTATATTATATAATGTGCGATTTTTAGGACAGAGCAGAGAGTATTTTAATTGAACGATTATATACGCGTACTTGCACCTTGTCTTGTGTATTCATCTACCAGTAAAGACGATCGACGGAGTTTTCTTGCACATGTCTTTCCCCAGATCTAGATGCTAGGAGGAAAACGGAGCGGGTCGATCTAGGGGACAGGACAGAAGGAAAATCCGGAGGTTGCAGATCGGGTCTTCTCGGTATAGGCTAGGGTCGGAAGTTTTGGAAGGATATGTGCGCACCGAAGAAAAGAAAAAGGGAAAGGGAGAAGCTATAGTAAATCTAGGCCTAGAGAACGGAACACTTACTTAAAACGCATTTATATTTAAGAAAAGAATCAGTATTAATTATTTGAGGATATAAAGAGATGAACAAACGGATTTGTTAAGAGAGGGATTTTACTCCGTAGAAATAAATGTACGGTGCGGTGCGGTGAGACGGTTACCGGGACGGATAAACGGCCTTCTCGGATAGGAATAGAAGTCGAAGCTTGTTTTGGCTTACTGTACCTTTTCCCGGTATAGGTACCCAAGTACTTCGTAGTAATAAAGTGCGCGCGCATATACGGAGTAATCATATGGTTCGTGTCAAAAACAAAACGCTGTTCAAGAAACTCACTCGTATGGATGGTATCATACTAATATCATACCGGCATCATACGATGTCCTAAGTAAAGACACGAATCCCTACCCTACGAGCCTATTCCAGCTTCTTTCAGAGTAGAGGATCCATTGACCGCAGTCGAGCCAAGTGCAGTTAAAGTTCAAACCGTAGCATGAATGCGTGTTAGGGTTTATCAGGTCATGTCATGTTACCTCCGCGCGCGTTTATTCGCGCAGATCTTTCCTATTAGGTACGAGATGGAGTACTGTACCCGAGGATCGTGATCTAAGCAAGGTTCTACCCCACCCCACTTGGGCATTAAAAACTTACCGTAGGTATGATTGTAGTACTACGAAAACTATCAGGGGATTCTTCGTCGTGAAAAGTAAAAGGCCTAGCTATTTTTATGACATGAATGCAAGAGACATGAAATATAATTTGCTTTGATCAATGCGTAGTATAGAGCTGTTAAAATGCCGGTAGACTTGACCCCTGATTGACCGTGTTGGCGGTATTTATGAAGTCATTAAGAATCTAGGCCTGACTTAAGAGTCGAGACGAGCTGAAACTCCGTACTCCGTACCGAGCTCTTCATGCTAGGTGGATAAGAGGCATAGGATGAAAACGGTAAAATCATGGGAATCATCAGATGCCGTGGCATGGATATGCCTGTTGGAGCTAAAAGGTTTTCAGGTAGAGGAGCGGGGCAGAGTGTTTCGAAGTGACTGTTTTCATCGTGGCTTGGGCCGGAGCGCGCGGCATCCATTCAGCGAAAGAGGAGTATAAACATTGGCGTGTGTCCTTTTCTTAGATGAGATGGAATAATTGTTATTTGATATCCATCTCCTTTCTAAATATATCTGCAATCAATCCAGAAAAGAAGCTGCACGCAACCGATTGTAACTCAATGCACTTATTATTTCACTGCCACTGCACCGCATCACCAAAATAACCTACATACCAGTACATGTACACCTGATTCCCAGGTTACAACCTTACCATTATCATCATCCCAGTACTTATCTGTTCGACGCGTTCACATTGCATATACAGTACGCAGATACTGTACTGTACTGTACTGTACGGAGGGTAGATACAAGATTGGTGATCTCTACGCTTCTTATCCGATCTTGGCGAGGCTGCAAGATCCATAACCCCTCGGCCCCCCATTCATCCATCGACTCGTCATCTTAATCGATTGCACCAGCCCATTGGGATCTTATCACAACCGACTGGCCGGAGCGACCGCCTGATCTTGCCTATTGCATTTTCCATCAGACGGCACTCCTTGATACCCAACTTCCTTATTTAATCCCCCAAGCTTCCTCACTCTCTTGCGAAAGGAAATTCCTAGATTTCTCTTAGAGGGACACTAGCGAAACTCAATCAACCACCACGCTACAACACCATAACAAACACACTTCCATCTGCTACTATGAGCAACAGCTACCTCCAACCCGTCTCAAAATCCCCTTCGCGCCTACACCGTCCACAACCCCAATCTCAACGAACATCAATGTCTTCCGACTCCTCATCCACCTCATCTTCCGCATCCTTCTCTTCCTACAACGATTTCTCCGCCCCTCGCGTCGAAACCCTGCGCTGTTCACGATGTGCCAAGTGTGTCGAGACTGTTGTTGGTACTGCCCGGGCAGGAAATGGGGACTTGGCGTTGGGACGAGTTAGCACCGACGATGCGAGTGCGAGTGGCATGGTGCGGTTTGGGCATAATCTGTATTATTGCGATAGGTGTGCCAGGATGGTGGGGTATAAATGAGGGTGAAGGAAGAAGACTTGAAAAATACACAACAACCAAGTATGATTACGACGGAATCTATGGAAAACACGACGGAAGCGAATGGCAAGGAATGGGAAGATGGAACTACCACACACGACGAACATGAAGAGACGACTACGAGCGCATTCACAGATTCCTACACCAACATCCTCAGTTCGAAAGACCTCACCACCACCACCCTCAGAACTACCCATACTTCACCCCAACCATGATTGATTGATTCAATTCACGATACTCGACGATATTCAAAAATATCTTTATCTCTGCCCGCCTGTTCAAACCGCCACAGCACGGCCAATATGGATACTCGGTGCGAGTTCCGTTTCTTGAATATGCAAGCCACACGACCGACCCCACCGCCACTCACAAGCCGCCACAACAACACCCCCCCGCTTTGATTGGCCGGCCTCCACATCTCCAGCTCGATAGTGCTTCAACGACGTCATTAAGATTCAATGGCTTGATAGTTTCAACCGCACACAACGTTATCTTGTTCAGAGCTGCTCGACCTTGATCCACTGTCGCACAACTACTCAAATGCTTATGCACATGCCGTGTCGACATCGGCGATTTGGGGGCCGCGGGTATTTTCATCCAGGCTGTGCTTGCTTCTTGTGCAGCGGACCCTCTTCTCTTCTTTCTATCTGCGTTTATGACCATGTATAATGAACACTCTTGCACTGCAGCGAATAAATGAGCGATTCAGCGTCTTTTCCCTTACTCACTTTTTATATATATCCTTGTATCAGTAGATTAGGTATGGAATGATTCAGCTGGCTGTTTCGGTTTCGAGAGGTGTATGGATAGGGATAGGAATGAATGATAAATATCATAAGAAAACTTGATGTGCTTGACTTTCCTGTGTATGCATTCTTGTGATATAGTATAGTATAGTTTTACGCTTGCATGTATGCCTATGCATGTTCACTAGAACATAACTACTACCTTATCTATCTATGCTTTTATGTACCTCTCTTCTAGATCCTCTCTCTGTGTGATAGATAGGTAAGTTCCTCGTCGTCAGAAGAAGTACCTAAGGTATATTTGTTTTCTATATTATGAAACTATATATACAGGACGCCCCTCTATCACGTTATGGATCTAACTCGCTTATAAAGGGGTCCGTGCTCTTGAGGTTATTCCTAACTTCCTACTTCTTTGTTTAATAAAACACTTATATTAATACTCTACCGAATTATACTATCCTCTCTACTGTATTCTGTCCACTTAGAGATTAAGCTAGAGTGGCTATCTTAATTCATTCGCTTATATGAAATTAAGCTAAAGTAAAGAGGTATAGAGAATTATGCGCAGCCAAAGGCTTTCCTCTTTGCTAATACTTGATATAGTGGTAAGTCCTTACTACGAGCTCCTACGTGCGAATTCCATTCTAACTCTAAATAGTACCTTGGTCATACTATCCCAATATTTATCTATAGTCGCAATCTACCTCAACCTCGCCAATTCTCTCCGCATTACTAGTAACTAGATTCCAATCCAACAATACCTTTGAAACATGGCATCTGGTTTCAAAGCAGGCCAATGCATCAAAGGGAAAGTAGACACCTACGTACTCTCAAAGCAACTCCACAAAGATATCTGGACCGCTACGTACGTATGACACCCTGCCCATTACCCATGAACCCCCCCCCCCATCACCTCTAACACCAAACAGGAGTTCAAGCCTAGGCAAGGTAATCATAAAGAGCGCACCCAAGCATCGCTTGGACAACGAACGCAATGTCCTCGAGCATTTTCACGCGCGGCCGGGAATTCGCCAGCTGCTGGATGAGACGCAAGATCCAGATCCACCATCTCTTGTGTTACAACACCTCGATGACAATCTCTTACATGCATCGAATCAGAAACGGCTTGGAAAGACCGAAATCAAGTTCGTCGCGAAGAGGATCCTCGAGGCGTTACGTGTTTTACATGAGGCTAACTACGTGCATACTGGTATAGCTTTTAATTTACATCTCTTTAATTGCTTCATTGTTTTATAATTTGGATTCTAGATATGACTAGCTAATACTAACCAAACTCTAGACGTCAAACCGGATAACATTCTCATCAACTACAGCATTGACAGCTGCAGCGGGCCATATCGGTTTCGAGAGGTTGCGCTAGGCGATTGTGGTGATGCGTGTTTCGTGGACCCGGAAGATGACCTGAAGCTCGGAGAGCACGGGCACGTGATTGGAGCGCATATGTTCAGGAGTCCAGAGGCGATGCTGAATCTGAGATGGGGCACTGCGACTGATATCTGGTCTTTTGGTACAACAGTACGTGGCATTGAATGAATTTATAGCACCGCTCGTCCCGGCCCAGCCCAGCCCAGCCGCTGACCTTGACTTGTCCCACGCAGCTCATAAGCCTAATCTGGGGCTCCGGCTGGCATATCTTCAAGCCCGATCCCAAGGATGCCCAACCAGACGACGAGGCATACCCGAACCATGTCCTCGTAAAGCAAATCGCATTCTTCGGGCCTTTTCCACTCACTTACTCTGACCTTCTTCCACAAGAGGACGGGAGATGGGAGTTTGTAGGTGATGCTACACAGTACATTATAGACAAGCAGAAATGGAAGCCTTTTGCCAGGGCCGAGGATAAGGAACTCGCTGAAGAAGACAGGACGTTCATTTGTAGGATTATGAAGCTGGATCCTAGGGATCGACCGACGGCAAGGGAATTGTTACTGGATCCGTGGCTGGGAGATGTAGAGTAGAGGGATTGGTGATGGCTATTGAAAGGGGACACGAGGTATACCTGGAAGAGACTATAAGCTTTTATACTCTCTTTCGAATAAAGCGCACTGGCACCTTCCCCGCGGCCTTTTCTTACTTTTACTTAGATATGACACTTAGTTTGCCAGTCGAATTGCCTATCACAATCTAGTAATAGCAACGGCAATTTGTTTTTCTTTATTTTTCTTCCTTAATTATATTAAGCGTGCCATGGTAAATTGAGAATAAGATTAATCACATACTCATTTTTCATTCATTTGATGTAGACTCTTAATATTTGCATGCCCTTCCGTTATCGTCTAAGCTAGTACAGCGAGCCTACCATTGTTTACCAATTCGTCTTTAATGCTATCTTTAGACACTAAGTGTTTGACTCTCTAGAAATGGCGTGGAGGGAAAGTGGCAGACCTATAGGTCGGGTAGCTATTGAGACTATAGGGCCTTGTAGGAGAACTGAAAGCTCATCGGCGGCATCAAGATCGGCTTCTTGTAGTTCTTGGATGTGGGGTGGAAATGGGAGCATTGGGGGACTGGTAATCTCAAAATTTGGACTAGGAAGGCCAGTGAGAGAGATGTACTCTTCGACCTTGCAGGCTTTTTTTAATGATCAGAGCAGATAGCTCGACAATTCGACTCAGGGTGGGCATTTCGCCGGAATATCTTTTTGGACTGCTGTTCTTTATTTCCGCCTACATTCTTATTCTTCTTTATGTTAGAGCCAGCCTTTGGTACAATCCCCAGCGGGGTAAGGTGACATTTGGCTTCCCCTTTTCTACTCGTTCAAATGCATCTGCATCCTAACAGATTGCCATTGGATAAGGGAACTACTGATGTCTAACTATACTACCGGAACGTTGAGGTAGTGGTCGTGCCACTACTTCCGCCATCTATGGAGTAGGGGGATAAGTAATGTAAGGCAGCTTTTGATGCAGCTGCATCGATGGAAGGATATGCCCAGCAGCGTCGAAAAATCAAGGCAACAAGGTTGCGGTGGAAGCAACAATGTCATGTTTGCCTATCACTGAAAATCCATGCGCAGGGCCGATTCCTGCAATGGCAGAGCTGTGTTGAGGAATGGGTTTGGATTAAGGTTCAACTTACCCCTGAAAAACTGGTATTAGTTCTCAAACTTTGATAAAGGCAGAATTATGTTGGCTACAAAGTTCCGTTGGCTGCAATTGAAGGAGGTCTTGTCTTGTTCCAGGGCTAATGCTCCCCCAGAGCACCATGATGCAGCGGCGAAACCGAGACAAGGGAAGGGTTATGTTTATACAGGAGCTGCGTGAGCAACATAAGGCAGAACCATCTCTGCAGCAAGATGAACAGTGGGAGTTCTCGAGGTTACCGTGGTTCTTGAGTGTGAAAACTCATACGTAAATAAAATTACGCCAGGAAGGAATACTTTATCTTGCTGGATATTATTCCAAATTTCATATAGAGTAGGGCTAATAACACGACTAGCATGGTCCTCCCAGTGGCAGAGTTATCATTTGCTCTTGGATATAGGGAAATCTAAGTCATGGCAGAGTAGAATCGTCTTAGAAGCAGTTGTATTAAGCCTTAGGATGAGGCTAAGCTAAACTTGAACTTTGTTATTTGTAACTTTAGCTTAGCAACTAATAGAGTGTTTGCTCTACTATTCGTCTACGACGAAAACGGGGTTTGCCAGTAGCTAAGATAATGCCTGTCCAGGAAAGAGATAGTAAGCAGTCTTTTAAAGGTAAGGTTTACTAATAGGCTCAACCTTCCTACTTTTAAAGATACTGCTAAAGAGGAAGTGGTCTCAACCAGCCTAGGCTTTCGATAGATCTTAGTCACATTTATTCAAGAGCAAGTAGATTCATAGCTTCTTTATCTGTGCTCAAGCCTAAGGAGAGAAGTGGCATAGGAAAATCTTTTCTTCTATTACTACACCGGCTTCACTGTCCATGTGTGTTCCTTAAACACCAAAGTCCTCCCCCGGTGAGCTTCAGGATCAACATAAATCTGCATATTCATAGTTTCTCTTCCAAGATTATAAACTCTGAAAATGACATATATCTTCTCGGAAACCCGCCCTTCTACTAATCTTAAGCTTTGCATCTTTGTGAGTTAGCAATGATCCGTAATGCAATAGGCGGGAGCGTTAACTTACTAAACGGAATTGATTACTACTTATGTAGAAACGATCATTGAAATTGCCAGGGGTTGTCTTGACCTCGATCAAGTACTCTGGAGTGGCTCCTGCCCAGACATTTTCATCCAAATAGCCTGCGTTGATGAGGTGTCTGGTGAGCATGCTCCAAGCATCCCCGTACAGAAGGTCAGATATCTCGTAGCGGCCCGGCCACGCTCCCATAGCTCTATATTCGGGATGGACTAGGACTTCCTTCCGTATAGTGCTTGTCCAGTTGTGCGGACCAAACGATGAGAGCCTCAAACTTCTAAGACATTCATATACCTGTGATACAGCACTGTAAGAATCTTGTGCAAATTTTTGGATTAAGGCTGCTTACGAAGAGTTCCCCTGCGGCTCCAATTTTGAAATCATGATTCATTTGCCCCTGCGATCTGATACCAAAGGCGGCATCATGATCAAAGTCTGGATGAAATTGGCCGTTGGTAGGCCCTACTGGCGCATTGCGGTGTGGTATAATCGTCCGGCGAGCTATGCGTATCACGTTGTCCAGAAGCGCCAGCCATGCATCAGGGGTAAGGACCTCGTTCCCTTCGAAATACGCTAGACTGGGACTCCTTGGGCGAGCAACTATTTGACGAAGGGATGTTCGTACATCGTCTTCTCCAAAATTGCTTGAAGATGGAGAATCTGAGCGTTGGAATAACCCTGGCCCTCCTTCAGAAGGAGTCACTTCTTCCCCGACATCCACTCCATGTTCGTCGATGACTTCAATAACTCTTCGTGGTGGCGGTTCAATACCTGGCACCGCGCCAATTCCACCCTGCTCTAAGAGTTCATTTATAACAACGATACTGGAATTGAGGACATGGCTAATACTCTCGCCAGCCGACTCTGTGATTTTGAACAGTTTTGTCAGAGCGTGCGGGAGTTCTCTCATATAGCAGACTTCCCTGGCATCTCTATTCCGGGGAACGAATATTTGCCAACTGCTTTCTTGTTCCTGGATATGCACATGCCCAGTATTTTGACTTATTGGTCCTATAATATCTCCGTTTTCGTATTCAATTTTATACCTTGTTGATATTCCGTCTGTTTTCAGGACTGTGGTCGCCAAAAGTCGGTTGTAGAGTAGTTGAGGGCTTCCGTGAACAAGTGAACTTCGAGTGGAAACGGCGCAGCTGCAGCCGTTTGTTAGTATTCTGATCCTATCATGATTTCCCAACCTACCGAAGGAGATAGTAAGCCCTGTCGTTGAATTCCTGTGTCAAATCCATATTCAAGACCCCATCGTCACGACAGGCAGTCTCTTCTGTACAAACACACGACAGGAACTTTTGCTCAGGTCCAGGGCCTGCAAAAAGGGATCTAATTGCCGCACTTCTTCCAGAGAGAAGTCCAATAATCCAACATGGTCCCTAAAGATATCTGCCAGCTTTGTTCGATCAACCACGCTGAAATTGCTCCTGCAGTTTTGAAGTGATACCTCAGCTGAGCCGTGTCTTACTCTTCTAACAGGAAGGATGTTGCAAGGCACCAGAGGAATTAGGTCACTTTTTTTCGGGTACATTGCGCTTATTGCCCATATCATCTCCTTGACATCGGCTATTGAGGGGTGTCCCTGCGCTAGAGAGCAGAGTCCTTGCACCAGCGTCCCCAAGACAGCCGGAGATATTCTCAAACCGTCTCGAAAGAAGTCTCTTAAGTCGACTGGGTACAAGGGAGCCAAGATGGCCTTGCCTGTAATTGGCACAGGGCTGGTCCAAAGACACTGAGAAGGCGGGAACCACGCAGGACCAGACGGAACATAAATCAAACTATCATTCTCGAACGTATTTCTGAAATTTGTTGATTAGAGTCTGCTTAGGAACTTGATATGGACAGACTTACAGAAGTATGCCCCAGTCTTCATCGTTTATCCTGCTCTTGCTTTCCCAGATCAGCTTATATAGTCGTTTAATTTTCCCCCATATGTCAGGCGGCGCAGTCTGGCTTCTCCTGAATTTCAAGAGCATATCTCGGTAATCACCCCAATTTGCATTATGAATGCCTAGGATATCTTGGAAAAGGCGCTTCACTTTTCGATTAGTTTGATATGAAGGGACCGTAGCCAATGGTGTCTTGTCTAGGAGATTTTCAGGGCCTCTCCATACACAACTTCGGGTATCAATCCAACTAGCTATTGCGGACCCTGATTGAACTGCCCGTGGATGCAGGATTAAGCTGTCTCGATCGAACGTTTCCCTGGGTTTGCTCAATCAAATGTTCTATTTTTTGCAAATGGATAATCACTTACACTACAAAGGCCCTGTTTATGTCGTTATAGTGGTCTGCAATCAATTCATATGTTTTGAGGATGCCATTTCTGGTGTCGCGGTTCCAAGGCTGATGCATTTGAGCTTTGTGTTGTTGTAAAACCCTTATGTAAAAATCAAGATTGGCTTCAAATTTGACGCCAAATCTTGCAAGGAACCTCCAATCTTCGAAGAGTCTATCATCCTCGGAAAGACCAGGAACGGCAAGGAACGGAAAACTTGGAGAAATTCCAAGCTCCTCAGCTTCTTGCGTCAAGCTGTGCAAGGGAAAGTAAGTATTTGAGAGTACTACTAGCGAGGCGTCTCGGCATGTGACTTCTGCTTTGGATATCTCCTCCTCTATACGATTGGTAATCTCTCTCCTGTAGATTACCCAATGCATCTCCAAAAGTTTAACAATATTTGCTGGCCGATATTGAAGGATATGCCGAAACTCAGGCGATAATGAACCTGCATTATGCTTTAGCCGGGGTATGTGACGTACTCCGAGAGCCCTTTCCAACCAAGTTAACCACGGTAAGTCGTGCCGTCGAACAGGTTGAGGAAACAAATCCATGTATTCTCGATTAATATATGCCACTGGGCATTCGGGCGCAAGTCGCCCGGCATTTCTGGGGTCCGGCGCTGCTTTTAAGAGCTCCTGTGGACCGTATTCATCGTCGGAAGGCATATATATAAGACCATGCTGACATGTGACCTTGTTTAATCGAGTATCGAAGAGCCAGAGCCGTGAGAATCTGGCATCATCAATATTCGGGTAATGCCAATACATGTACTTGAAATGTGCTTTCGACGCATTCAAATCGGATGCTCCATTGTGTTGTATATAGAAACTCCATATTCGACCAATAACTCTCGCAGGGAGAAATATAGACACCCCGAGGCGTCGGAACAAATCTTTCCGTGAGATGTTCCTGGCCGCTTCGTAATGAATTGTCGTCACCAAATCTGCAGGCATGGGAGGTCCATTCACAGAAGGGAGAGATATATCTTCGGTTAATGCTGTCACCCAGCGTCCATCGCTAAGTGGGATTAGAGCTAACTGGTCTTCTATCATTCTTCCGACTCCCGGGGATCGTTCCCAAATGGATATAATGAGATCAGCTGCAAGACTATGCCAGGCAACATCGGTTGCAACATCCTTCATTATTGAGCTAGGGCTATCCAAATCCTGTTTTATTCTATGGAACAAATGGATGTCCTCGATATCTGGTATCGGGAAAGCCCGTTTGAGTACATCGACATCATCTTGCTCATATTGAAGGGAAATGTACTTTCTGTTTATTCCAGGTCGGTCTGCAAATAATGGCTCCCCATTTAGGTCCAGGCAATTTTGGGGAAGTGTCCGTAAGTCTGTTGGCTTGCTGAGTTGTCGGTCTAGGTAGAGGTGACTAGGATCATGAGAATAAAGAATTCGTTGCTGCTTCAGCAGGTCGATTATCGTGGATGTCAGTTCCCTCCACAGTGGATTCATGTCAAACGCTCTCCCAGTTGGTAAGAATCTCATCCAACGAAAGCGAAGCAAGGGGTTTGTACAGAAGGTAACCATAGCCTTGCAAAACATTTTTGCAGAGTAGTTGATAACTTTATTGTTCCAGGTTGAATCAATAATAACTTCTTCTCTACTTGCCCCTAACAGGAAATCTGCTTGGAGCAAGAACTAGTACCAGAGTCAGCGGAACAACTTAGTAATGTTTGAGTGCATTTACGTTGAAACCAACAGTGCAAACTGGAAGAAATGCATAAACATCATATCCAGTATGTAGACGTGGACAACCATGTTCATCAATTGGAAATGCTAACACCCCTTCACATTCGTTAATTCCGCGTCGGGCGGGGTCATCTGGTAGCCCTTCCATCGGCTCTCTGACAACATGATACCAGATCTTTTCTCGACGATTGGAACCTTGCTCAAATTTAGATATGCATGTAGTCCCATCTGCTTGAGCAGAGATGCGAAATATCTCGCAAGTGGTCTCTCCTTGGTCTGGGAAATGGATTTTGAATTTGAGCTCCTTGATTTTGGTCAAGAACAGGAGTAAGGTGTCAGGAATTGCTGCAAAATCGGCAACCAAGTTAGGATATGGAGTTTTGCCATCCAGGGTAAGAGTCATCCTAGTGAGAGGCCTCTCATTCGGTGGTATAGGATCCTCCCCGAGAAGTGGGGTTATGATTCCAAGTTTTTCTTCGCTGGATCCCTCTGCGTTGTATTCGAAAAAGAAGGAGAAAGCGTTTGATTGTATGTCAACTCTGGATGCGATTTGAAAGACAGATTTGAATCCAATCCCCTTTTCGCCGACGAACCCTCGCCTCGCTCTCTTCCAGCTGTTTCCTGTGCGGCAGATCTGGGAGACATCCACAGCTCTAAAGCCATCCTGGTTACTTTCCACGATAATCTTCTGTGGACTGACTTCAAAACTAATTAAAGGTATATTAGTATGCCTAAAGTCGCAGTCTTCAACGTTTTGAATTAATTCCAAAATGAAGCGACCCCTTCGTGCAGAAATACCTCGTGCGATTCTTGGAGTGTCAGAAAAAGCAGCATCAGAGGGTTTATTGGTATGCATACATATCGACTGTGTCCCCAAGGGATTCTCGAGTGTTTCGAAGAAGCACCAAAAGCTCCTGAGCCACTGGATCCTGTGACTGACGGAGCTCCGGCCGCGCCCATCCCTTCTTTTGACTCTCAGCAAGGACTATCTCGCGGGCCTGTTCAGCTGTGATATCAAGTGGACCGGACATTGGGTATTGACATGCTAAGGTTTGTGATAAGGATGAATTTTGGAAGTTGCTATGATGGGAGGGTATCCGCACGGTAGAATGGTGGCGAGTTGAAATAGCCGCCGACTTTTCGGCTCTAGGAGGACTACAGGGGCCCTTGTGTGCCCACCCTCCTTAACTTATTCAGGCAGTATGTTTGTTGTGATAGCTCTTATTTTGGGTCAGCAGATACCTCATAGGTTAAGTTAGCTGTTTGTTTGTCTGTGCGAAAACAATACCCCTATTTTGCTCTAACATTACTTATGGGCTGTACCTCCGTAAGGGTGGCCAGAGCCCTTGAGACTTTTCCTAGCCCCTACAACAAACTTCTAATCCTAGCCCCCTTTCGGTGCAGATATGCACCAGCAGCAGCTCCCTTGAAACAACCCGAAACATCAGTACTACCGCCCTCGTCTGTTGATACTTCGTACTTCGTATGACCCGAGGTGCACACCCCTAACCGCTTACAGGTCAATATCTCCATATTCAGAAATTCGGAGAAATGGGAGGACGGTCATGACCCCTTACTCATTGGCACTAAAAGTCTAATTTTCATAAAAAAGAAATGTCATTCGGTTGTTTTCTTAAGAGCTTGCTGTTCTCAGACATTCTTGATGGCATTCAAACATGCGACGATTCTATGACATATGCAACAACCTATATCACCTCTGATTAAATTCAATATCTGCCGTCGACACCACATTGCCGTCTACAACAGTCTTGAATGTGAGGTTGCTTCCTTTACTCCCAAATACTACCTGGATTTCAAAGGAGAACTTGTGTATAAATTTGCCTAATTTAGGATTGTATTTGGATTCTTTTTCAGGACCATAATCGAAGTTGGCCGGGAAAGTTGTTTTGATGATACCAACCTTGTCAACCCCTATACTCAATTAGTTTTATAACCATTAGCAATATTCCTTCGAGGAAGTAACACACGTGGATGAGTACAGTACTCGGGAGCGTCCACCAACGAGGATGAATATAGTTCATCTTCGTAGCTATTTTCCTGGCCAGGAGAATACTCTCTGCTGCAATATGCTGTTCTGTAAGTGCCTTGAACTACCTCGTCCCCCTAAAAGTGATGTTAGCTAACAGAACAGGACATGTCTTGGACTGCCCTTTGATTACTTGCCTTTGAGATCAGCCAATCCATCCTGTCCCTACAAAGTTTCGTATTGTCCATGCGGTACAACTTCTCCTTTGGGTCAATGCCTTTCCGAAAGAGCTTGTTTAGGCTAATACCATAATGCCTACGAACGTGCTTCATCCGGGGTGCAATGCCTTCGAGGCCACGCAGGGCTGCGCCACGGACAACTGCGCTTTGACTAAGAAGAATTAGCATATGGTATACCAGAATATGAAAGGAATGACTTGCGGATATTCAGGGCATAACAAAGTGATATCACCATTCTGCCAGCACCAGTCTTCCAATGCATTATTGAGATATGGCGACTCAGCAAATCCACCAACGAGAATAATGCGCTGATGAAAGCATGAAATCAGTACAGTTTCTCTAAATGAACTTTGATAGAAGAGGGTTACTCCATACATCAATGTTAGAATTTTTATTGAATTTTGCCTCCTTCACTTGCTGGCTCACTAAACTTATGATTTCTGAGACAACAGGATCAAAAAGTGCCTGCATGTCTTCGCTGAAGAATAGTTAGCATAATGCTAGTTATAGACCCAAGAGACATACTATGTGAGTTTTACCGTGCGCTCATCTTCGTCAAAGTGCACTGAATCTGCAACGTCCAACCTGATTGGGCCGATCTCTCGTATATCTCTATCATCACTCAATCCAAAGTCTCGCTTGAATTTCTCAAAGGATATCATGAATCTGCTTCCTGGGCCTTTTTGTGCAAATGGAAGATCTTTAAACTTTGACCCGAATCGTTCAGAGAGGAGCGTATGCAGGTTGCGATCTATGTATGTTGAACCACACTTGCCACCTACGAAGAAGAACATAGGTGAGCCTGATTTTGCAGAAGATTGTGGGGGACTGGAAAATTCTTACCTACGCCGATATGGAGCTCTTCAAATTCCAAGTGTGGTACTACTTGAGTGATCATATATGTTGTTATATCAACAGTTCCTCCACCGCAATCACAGATCAGAATATTCTCGTTCGCCTCAGTCCATTAGCAAAATCTCATGAAGTGGGTTGGACATATATACGTACTTTGATGGGATTCAAAGCGTTTGGGCCGGAGGATCTCTTTAAGGTTGCTATTGCTGCCGCCTCTGGCTCTGCAATAGTATAGACCTCATCTCCAATCCGGTTTCCGAAACCAGCTCTCTTTGCAGCGGTGAGAGTTGCATCCTTCGCTTCGTCTGACCATATGGCCGGCAATGTAATCCAGCACTCCATGGGAGTGGTATCAAAAGTTAAGGCGGTCATTTCATGAACTAGCTTTTTAGATACATAGGTATACACCTCGCGTAGGAAGTCTTCGCATACACCCGCAGCCCCGCGGAAGGCAGGTAGCTGCAGCATGCCAGACCCTGCCATCTTGTAAAGGGCGGGATCGTCATGTTCTCCCACTGCCGCATTTTTATCAAGCAGAAGTTTTGTCCACGAGTACGATATGAGTTTTGGGTCAACCTGGAAACCCCACCTGTTAGATTCGATTTGGGGGTTTTCGCGAGCGTAGGCGATTCTTGTGGGAGTTTTCCACATGGCATGTGGTTCCCCAAGCCAGGACGAAATGATATGGATGTCATCTATATCGCTCTTGTCTGTTGTGGTATAGCTCACGCCTACGAGTGAATTTGTAAATATTATTTAAAGTGAAAAAGGCGATGGAAAACTTACCAGAGAACGTGGTACCATAGTCGATTCCGATGATAATTTTGTGTGGGGTGGTGGGCTGATTCTGCGAAGGAGACATCTTTGGTATGGCAATTCTGGAAGCAGCGTGTAATTTCTGATCTGGCTTGGTTCTCCTTCTTGCATATCCTTTTGAATGCACAGGGTATCTATCTTGTTCGTCCGAACGGGGAAGGAGTTGGGTTTCAGAGAGGTCGATGTTGGTGTTTCATGCGGATTGGATCGGAAGTGTCCCGCCGTGTAGGTTCTGCCCCTGGTGTGCCGCCCCTATCATACTCTCCCCCCCCTTATTAAGGGGGGTGGGAAGGGAGTACCATGTTGGCGCATCGCCTGCTTTGGCACCCACCCCACAGCTCTCTCCCCGCGCTTCCTGAGAACTTATCGCGGGGGTAATTCGCTAGCTTTCTCCAGCGAGCGTTCACCATCACTGGTACACTCTTCAATATGGATTCGCAGCTACAAGATTCTCAGCAACAAGATTCTCAACAGCAAAATTCTCAACAAAAAAATTCTCAGCAACGAGATCCAGTCTACCGAATTGAACCTCTTGACGCTGATGAGGTTCCACCAGAATATCAAGGGGACAGAGTCGCATCAAGCCGTAATCGGCGGAGCAACATAGTTGGACGCAATGATACACGTCGTCGAGGTATCCCGAGAGACCCATCTACACCGCCCTCTCGTGGAGGAACGAGGAGAGATGGCGGCGGTGGAGCTCGACGCCCTGCACCACCCAACGACTCTCCAAGCTTCGCGAGCAGACTCGTTGGAATGTTGCCTACTTGGAGTCCTAAACAAGCTTTCGAGAAAGACAGCTCTGAACAGCACGAACAAGACGGGCATAGAAGGCGGCATAATTCGGAGTATCCAGAGGAAGAATTTCATGGAGTGGATGGCACAAGCGAACAGATGTTGATTTACAAGTATGATATCATGGAGGGGCAACAATCGTTTCGGGAATCCCTTGAGGTTAAGGAACGCGAGTGGGAGGAGAGAGAACGGCAACTCCAACGCCATATCAGCCAAATCACACGCGACTTTGAAGAAAGCTCCCACAATTTACAAGCCAAACTCCGGGAGAGCGAGTCAGAGAAGCTTGTTATGCGAGAAGAACACAACGCCTTCATCCGT
Source organism: Lachnellula subtilissima (assembly GCA_007821545.1). Classification (NCBI taxonomy): domain Eukaryota; kingdom Fungi; phylum Ascomycota; class Leotiomycetes; order Helotiales; family Lachnaceae; genus Lachnellula; species Lachnellula subtilissima. The sequence continues at coordinate 17,748 of QGMJ01000608.1, forward strand.
AAACAACAAGAAGCAGGGTTCGGACGGATGGAATCTGCTCGATGGCTTCCAATGGATGAAGGCAACGTTATGCATAAACTTGACAGGTTGAAGACAGACATGAGAAGTTGGGCAAAGGCAACGTCTTTCAAAGACAATTCACGGCTTCGGTCATTCGCAGAGGCGGAGTCTGCAGCTTTAATACAAGACTTGGCAAATGTAGCTCTGGTGGAAAATGGCCAGCTTCCAGATGGCCTCTCCACAATAGCAAGATCTCCCATGCTTCTCTTGAATGCCCTCCTCGCCCACAGTGTCTACACAAGCTTCTTCCGGAGTCCGTTTTTCTTTCTCAGTAACAACGATCCGAATGCCGCGTCGGATGCTAGGCCGGAGCGCATACTAGAAGATATTTATGAGTGTGCACAAGAGGGTAAGTCCCATTTCCTTATACCAAATTGCCTTTCACTGACTGCTCTAGGAAGTCTACAAGATGCCCATACATGGCGTTCTCAAACATTGCGACTGCTCATGCCTCCCCTGCGTAACGATGCAAGAGATGCAGATGCAGAAAAACAGCTGCGTTGCACGACAGAAGACTCGATTGCCCAAGCTGCAGGCAGGCAGGCTTCAGCCTTTTTGGCTAGTCCAGCAAGATATCTGATTGAGGACAATGCCAACACCGTTCTTACCAGCAAGTTCAAAAAGATCTATAGCGACGCTGCTAAACTGTCGTACATGCTATGGACAAGAAGGACCCAGATGAGATGTTTCACTTTACACGAGATGAAGCATTTAGCCTTCGACCATGAGAGTTCAGATTTCGATCCAGATAATCTGGTGAGATTTGAGGACCATGAAGACCATCTGAAAGGCAAGACAGTTACTGTGATAGTGCATCCTCTCCTGAAAGCATATGGCACTGATGAAGCCAAAGACTATGATCAAGGACGGGTATGGGCAAAGGGAGTTGTGTGGCTTGACAGCAAGAAATCTCCGATGTAGTGACTTCGTATTTATGTTATTCTAGAAAACTATAAAACAAAATTTCTTAACTCTTAACTGGATAAATGACATATAAAAGCTAGGAATATAGGTATTAGCTAGAAGATCTAGCTTTTTAGATATAAATATTAATCTATTATAAATAGCAGGGAAAGGATATAGTTGAAGATTCCTTTCTTTATCGGGATAGGTATTCACGTGGTCACATGACTTAGCACAGATGACTAAGCGATGCAGAGGTAAAACCTCCTCGTCGCCTTGTCATCACACTTAGACTTAGACACCTAGAAACCAACTACCAAAACAGAGCGAAAGCAATACAAGACAAGTTACTAGGCCAGCAGAGTGCACCATGTGATACCATCATTCTTAGTATAGCTTAGCTATCTTATATATTAAAATGCTTTACCAAATCTACAATAGAACTATAATACTATAGGATCAAAGACTTACGACGATCTAGGAGAAGTTCTTTTTCTCTTATAGCTTTAGCTTCTTTTAGACAGAATGTTAAAACCCTTAGAAAATTTTCAAGTTAAGGAATTCATAATTAGCTGAGAGAAATTATAATCGGCCTCTAGATAAAGGTATATAGTATTCTACTCTCCTATTAATCTCTTGCATAAGCTATCAGAGTATGGCTGCCTCTATCTATCCCCCGTTCATTGGAACTGTAATATAAGTAGAATTAATAATATTAATGCGCCTATATCAAGTATTAATGTGGTTGATTAGAACTTCTAAGACGACTCTAGGAGAAACGAAACGAATATTGACCGGTATGCCAGGATGGCTAAAACCTGGATTTTTTCTTCAATGAGCCTTGCGCGCTTTACATGCTTTAAATTTTATATCCATAAAAACCGTTTACCATATTGACGTGTCACTACTTTGCCAATCCCCAAGTCTTAGAAAACTGTCTTGCGGTACTCCAAGCTCTTGCACGCCTATAAACAGCATTGAAAAGGCGATGCTGGGAGTCCGCATTGTCTTCTCGGTTCTTGCGCTGATATTCATTGCTCTACAGTTCGCCGCTCGAAGCGTGAGATCTGTGTGGCATTTTATATGATACAAATCATCACAAACTCAATTTAGTTCATCCGTATCCCAAGCACCGGCAATTGCCATATAACTACGACCACCTTATATATCAATAGTGCTATGGATAAAAGGACCTTCAGATCAAAGCAAGGGAGTGGAAGGTCTTTTAAGCGAGCCAAGATAGGAGCTGGCTTTACAATTGCAACTTGCGGCATGTTAACCTTATCCTGCTTATAAGAAGTCCGCTTCGTGTTAGTTGCTCTCGCTTATGCCAAGACTATAGCCTTTTGGAAAGGTAGCTAATTTGGAACCTCTATTAGTTAATCATATGAGAAGATTTAGAGGTATAGATATTATCATTAACTGAGAGGTAATATCACTTGAACTACTTAAAGAGATAACCCAGACAAGAGTATAGTACTAGCAGATATCCCTTTTACGTTTGAGAGCAAAAACCCCCGCACAAGCGAATATTCGCAGAAGAGCCGTTCATCACTTAATTCACGGTTTCCTATCTAGAAAAAGCAAAGTCTCTGAGATTACGAGACGCACATCATTTAATATCCTTCCTCATAAACACCGCCTCAGTCGGCCACTCCCTCCCCTCCCCATCCGTCTCCCACCACATCTCCCGCACCCTCTTAAACGGCACATACCCCCTCCTCTCATACCACC
>QGMJ01000609.1:0-20451 GCA_007821545.1 Lachnellula subtilissima
GAGGAAGGGAGGGAAGGAAGATGTGCTGTTTTGTATGTATGTATGTCAAGATGCATATGTATGTCCTTGGGAGTTGGCAGGATTTATTGACACTTTTACTCTCAATTACGAAAAGAGCAGCAGGAGGTTGGCGAATCATTATTAGCTTAGGTGTAGAACGGGTCGGCCAATGGATCTCTTTCTTGACAGGTGTAGAAATGTATATTTGAGGATTTACGAACTCTCCTTAGTAACTTATACGGTATTTCAGAATAATGACTCATGAGGAACTGGCATCGCTAACCGTCAAAAGGCTGAAGGAACACTGTATTCACGAAAAGGGGGAAGACCTGCAGATGTCGCGTGGCAGGCTGGGATACAATCGCTTCTGCAGGGAGGATTGATTGATCGCATTAGGCTTGTTTTCAGGATGCACACGTGACACGGTGAATCCGTAAAACCAGTGGGATGTTCCGCATTTCTAGACGGCGCATACTGGGGGAAGGAAGGGGAAGAACCGCTGTGGCTGTGGCTGTGTATGTTTGAAGAAGAAGACAGAGACATCCTTCTCACGGGGATCACGGCACGTTATCTTCATGGTAAGGTAGGTTGTTGAAATGAGAAACCCGAGTCAAGGGCTTCTTCGTCCTGTATGGGGGAGGCATGACCGGGAAACTTGCTCTGCAATGGATATATGGCTCTTATTGACAGGGAGTGATTGTGATTGTGATTATGATGACAGACTTGATCCGGTTCTCCCAAGATTGAGCCACGTGTTGTGTTGATTGTCGATGAGATTTTAGTTGAAGAGTTTCTTTTGCCAAGGGGAATCTATTTATATTGTATACTTGCGGCTCATGCTGCGCCGTGCCGTTACGCGTACCTACTGTACCTTAGTTTTCGTACGGAAGTATACAAGTGCCCCTTTAAGCGATGACTTCTATTCGGGAGTTTTCCTACAGTACTGTATTCCACAGCTTTCAGAGCATATGGGTAGACATACCGAGTAACACTGGTCTGAAGGAAAGTCCGAAGCTGGTGGACCCGGGCGCTACAGTATCATAATGCCTGCGTTACTCATCGACGTTGGTTCGGATCATTGCGAATCAGCGCTGAATTCGGCGCTGAATTCAGGGTTGCTTTCTCCGTTGCCAATCTTGGGACTGCCCGACAGCTCCACAGCTATATTCTGATTTAGAAATAATTGGTCGGGGTGCAACCAGTGGCTTGCCTCTTTGAGAAGAAGAAAACGTAGAGTTTGAGAGGCACTGACCTGATGCTGTCTCTGGTTGAAGAGAGGCTGCTAAGGCAATCATCACGAATAAAATCCCTGTACCTGGGCCAGGCAAGGACTACTCTGTAAAGACTACATACAAGTGACTACCTACATGTGTGACTCGTAACCTCAGAACAACTTTGACTTTCACTTACTTCTGGGTAGTTGTCTTTCCGAGCTCCGTGATTATTTAGACTTTGAGAGTTATAATCTAGCTGCCGAGTTTCAACGTTACCGCTTGCTTACCTACGCATGACGCTCAAAGCTAATATACCTACACCTACGAAATACCTACTGCTGCCGACCGCAGAAACGGGGCAAAACAGACGAACATCTTCACCAAGACAAAGCCGAATTAACCACACCTTTGTAAAGTTTTGTTTTGCCTGTTTCCATTTATTTTTATTCCAAATTGTGGTTTAGTGTAATACTCATTTCCATTTCCATTTCCATTTCCTTTTCCTTTTCCCTTTCAGAGGATCCACTAACCAGTTCCATCTTGTAGGCTGAAGTGAGTGCCACCAACACAAGCGACCGCCTCTAGCTCCTTACTCCGCATCAGCGAGCCAGCAGCGTCACACTACTTGTACAGTAAGTACACGGTGAACCTGAACGAAGCTTCCGCCACCTCCATCTCTACCACAAGCAAGTACTCTACGGCATCAATCGATCGACAATTCGACAATCTCTTCCATCACCAACCGCACCGCTTGTGAGACCCCACGTCGTTCGTTGCCCAGCTCAGCCTTCAATCTCACTCGACCCTACACCTCACCGACCGTTAGCGACTCGCGCTTTACTGCGCTGCGCTGCGCTGCCTCGGAAGCACAGCACCACCCCGAAGTATCCCACCATTGTCGAATAATTGGGTGGTTGGCAAAGGACAACCCCCACTGGGAGGATACCAAACAATACCCATCCATGCCAACGAATCTCTAAAGCTTTTGTCCGAAAGCGAACCGTGGCTCGTTGCGCGCGCGCCGAATCCTCGAGTCCGAGTTTCCATTGTCACTGCATGGCTGTCGCATCTTGAGCTTCACGGAGGATAACGAAACAAAGGGTCATTGCGCATTGCAGAACGCCAGAATACTCATTGGGGATCGACCAAGCCGAGTTCTAGGTCAACCTCGAGAAGATATCCCGCTGTCAATCCGGCGCCTATAACATCCACGCAAGAGGCGGGGCTGCACTTGCAGCTAGAGACACGGTATAATGGGGGCATGCTTAAGCTCGAATTCGGAGGCGGAGGAACAGAAGAAGAGGAGTCAGATGATTGATAGGGCCCTCGAGGAGGATTCGAAGAAACTGCGACGAGAATGCAAGATACTGTTGCTCGGTAGGTGTAAAGTCTATAATGGCTCGGGGTGGCGGCTAACGTGTTAAAGGATCCGGAGAGAGTGGGAAGTCAACCATCGTTAAGCAGATGAAGATTATACACCAGAGCGGATATACGGTGGAGGAATTGTCGATGTATCGGATGACAATCTACAAGAATCTAGTCGATTGTGCGAAGGCTTTGATAGGAGCGATGAGGCAATTTGACATCGATCCCCAGATCCCAGTAAACCAAGAATACTGCAATTTCTTGATCAATTACCAAGTAGTTACAGAGCCTCCAACACTGAATCCGGAAGTAGGAATGGCAATCAAGTCTTTATGGATGGATCCAGCCATGGCAGTTTTGATGGAGAGGCAGAGCGAATTCTACTTGATGGACTCGGCGCCATAGTACGTTAGGTAAATTTTGGATGAGGGAACCATGCTGACAGAGTAAAGTTTTTTTGAAGAAGCCAGCAGGATTTCTTCGCCGGACTACATACCGATAGAAGCGGATGTGCTAAGAGCACGAACGAAGACCACCGGTATATACGAGACGAGATTTACAATGGGGTCACTGAGCATACAGTGAATACTCCCTGACCTTATCTGTCAATCTCCTGCTAATGACTTTACAGCATGTTCGATGTTGGTGGGCAAAGAAGTGAGAGAAAAAAGTGGATACATTGCTTCGAAAATGTCACATCCATCATATTCTGCGTGGCGCTGAGCGAATACGACCAAGTGCTATTGGAGGAGAGCAATCAAGTATGCCTTTTCCGGTCAATCGTCTGCGTTTACTAATAGATTTCAGAATCGGATGATGGAGAGTCTGGTGCTTTTTGACTCGGTCGTCAACTCTCGATGGTTCATGCGGACCAGTATTATCCTTTTCCTAAATAAAGTCGATCTCTTCAGACAGAAGCTCGGGCGATCACCGCTCAGCAATTACTTCCCCGACTATTCGGGCGGAAATGATATAAATCGAGCGTCAAAATATCTTCTCTGGCGTTTCAATCAAGTCAATAGAGCACATCTAAACCTATACCCTCAGTCGGTCCCTCCTACTCCACTCCATGGGCCTCTTGCTAACAAACTATAGCCTCACCCAAGCAACAGATACATCTAATATCCGACTAGTCTTTGCGGCAGTCAAAGAAACAATCTTACAAAATGCTCTCAAGGATTCCGGGATTCTCTGAGTCTGTACCTAATGTTACGAACGACTTGATACATAATGGCGCGAAGTTTTTGGTCTTGGGTTCGGGATATTTGAAGTTCTGATGTTCTGGGATTGGAGCCGGCGTTTTGCTTGGATTGCTGAGCTACTTCTGTTTGGGGCGTTTCTGGAGTGGTTGTATGACCAAGACTTACGGGGTGCTACGTACTTTGCTCGCTGCAAAACTCATGATGGCTGGAAGATGTAACTGGACGTTGACTGGTTTTCTTGATGAGAGGCATGCACTATACACGACATGAGATGTGGCTCCTTCTGCATGACTACTCAAATTCTCGTTCATAGTTGGAAAGGGGTGCGGGTGCGGAGAAGAGGGCTAGAAACATCTTTCGGAGTATTCTTCCGTATATTCTTAGGGGACAGCGGTATGAGGGGGGGATCTAAAGAAGATGGCGCTCTTGGAGGAGAGGTTCACATGGTGGCATCATATGAGCTTGGCACATAGCTCGGTGGCTGTAGAAATTTGTCTACATGGATCAAAAATGGAAAAGGCAAAATACTCACCACGATTGTTTTAAATGAATCTCTTGGGGTCTTGGAGCTTCGACGCTATCACTGACATCATGGGTAGCTCGGCGCAGTATGACTGCATGTGCGCGAGACAAGAGCTTTATAGCACCTGCACCTGCACCTGGATGTCAGATGAATACCGAGTACCTAAGAATACCATGTATTCCGTATAGTAGTGATAGCGGTGAAAACGTGTAGTTTAGCATGCAGCTGTTCTTATTGGCTGATGCGCGGATTGATAGTGCCATTGGTGTAACAGCCCTCACTCACATCTCTCTTCTCGGAATCTTCGCTTGCAAAGAAAGTGAAAGTGCTACCACCTGGGTAAGAAAAACAGGTACTCTCGTAAAAGTAACAAAGATAAATGTAGTGGGGAATAGGAAGAGCAGATATAATAATGGAACCTAAGGTTTATAAAGTTTCGCCACAACAGGACCATATCTGTATTTCTTATCTGCCAGGGTACCTAGGTACCTACCTCAGGTACTGCACTCGTATGTAATCTGTAATCAGTCTAAGTGGATAAGGTACTTGGGAAAGCTGGACGCCACCATCCACCATCGGAAGGGAGGGAAGGCAAGCGCGAACAATGGGACGAGACAAGGGAGCTGCATCCCTGGAGTGCCCAGGGGAGGTGAGGTGAGGTGAGCTAAGGTAGCTAGAGCTGTCAAAAGGATGCTGCTGCAACTGCAAGCCCCTGCAACCTAAACATCATACGATAGATATCATGAGAAAGAGCTATCTATGCAGAGCGGGGAGCTCTGTCGGTTTTCACAGACCCAGAGAGACGTGGATAGGATAGGGTCTTTCTTTCTTTCTTTCACTCAGCTTGAGATAATAATCACTCTCTCTAACATTCCTACAAACACACTGCATTCATTGCATTGCTTCCATCATTGTTCACTCCATACCATATCATTCCTACAGTACCGGCCATAATCAAACTCAACCCACCACCAAACTACCCAACCCCAACCCCGCACCGGCCACCCTCCCGCGTCTGCAGTGCAGCCACGCCTGGACCTTCTAGCAGTATACTCCGTAGTACATCCATCACCAGTTGATCCCAGTCCAGTCGACCACCCCATTCACCGTCTTGTGAACGTCGATCCGCCGAGGGCCCTTCCTATATAATAGATGTCTCCCATTCTCGCCGGCAGCTTTAAAGACCCTTTCAACGGCAACAAACCCCCCGAAAACGTAAACATGTCCAACACCACAGCCCCGAGAGAGCGCCGTCCCTCGACGAGTGCCCCCATCACTGACATTCAAGGTCCGGTGGGCCCGGGTTTCTCAAGACCCAAGCATAAGCGTACTTTTACTGGTTTTGGTGCTGGGGAAATCAAGAGTGTTGAAGGTACAGATATCTGATTTCCTGCCTCACTTTGTAACTCTGCAAAGCCATCTTTTTGGATTTATTCATGGCGTGTTGGCAGTGTAACCACCAGGCTGACCTTCCGTGCCCCCAACAGCATCAATCCCCGAACACCAACGTGACGCCTGGAAGAAATTCCAAGCCAAGCCTTGGGTATCCAAAGATGATTTTGAGAAAGAGGTCGTACGCCATGTCGAAACCACACTCGCTCGCAGCATGTTCAATTGCGACGAGACGGCTGCGTATGCGGCTGCTAGTCTGGCCTTCAGGGATCGCTTGATCACCGAGTGGAACCGGACGCAGCAGAGACAGGCTTTCGCGGATACGAAGAGGGTTTACTATCTAAGTTTGGAGTTTTTGATGGGCAGGGCGTTGGATAACGCTATGTTGAATGTGGGGTTGAAAAATGTTGCTAAAGGTATGTGGTATTCCGGTCTTCCCGGGGTCATACTTTTGGAAAGTGTATTTTCTAACATTTCTACTACTGACAGAGGGCCTCTCGGAACTTGGTTTCCGTATCGAAGATATCATCAACCAAGAACACGATGCTGCCCTTGGAAATGGTGGTCTTGGCAGACTTGCTGCTTGCTTCCTCGATTCCATGGCTTCCTTGAACTTCCCGGCTTGGGGATATGGTCTGAGATACAAATACGGTATTTTCAAGCAGGAAATTGTCGATGGGTACCAGGTTGAGGTTCCAGATTACTGGCTTGACTTCAATCCTTGGGAATTCCCTAGACACGATATTGTGGTTGATGTAAGCCGCCTCTTCTTCAAAGCTGTTCACTATGGCTAACAATGTCTAGGTCCAATTCTATGGAGGCGTCAGGAAATATCAGGATGAGGATGGAAAGAATGTCGCTGTATGGGAAGGTGGTGAAATTGTCAAGGCCGTGGCCTATGATGTGCCAATTCCAGGTTTCAACACCCCTACAACTAACAACATGCGACTGTGGTCCAGCAAAGCTGCTAGCGGAGAGTTTGACTTCCAAAAGTTCAACAGTGGTGACTACGAGAGCTCTGTGGCCGATCAGCAACGAGCCGAGACGATCAGCGCCGTGCTATACCCAAACGACAACCTCGACCGTGGTAAGGAGCTTCGATTGAAGCAGCAGTACTTCTGGGTTGCTGCCTCTTTGTATGATATTGTTCGACGATTCAAGAAGTCCAAGCGTGCTTGGAGCGAGTTTCCCGACCAGATTGCCATTCAACTGAATGATACCCATCCAACACTTGCCATTGTTGAGCTGCAGCGAATCCTGATTGATATGGAAGGCCTTGATTGGGATGAGGCTTGGACTATTGTCACCAATACTGTGAGTTCGATTTTGGCCCTGAAATCTGAAATAGACTAACAGAATCAAAAGTTCGGCTATACGAATCACACTGTTCTCCCAGAGGCGTTGGAGAAGTGGTCCGTCCCGTTGTTCCAGAATCTCCTCCCCAGGCATCTCCAGATTATCTACGACATCAATATGTTCTTCCTGCAAAGTGTCGAACGCAAGTTCCCTGGTGACCGAGACATGCTCGCGCGCGTTTCAATCATTGAGGAGTCTCAGCCGAAGATGGTTCGTATGGCCTTCTTAGCCATAGTAGGCTCTCATAAGGTCAATGGAGTTGCAGAGCTTCACTCAGACTTGATCAAGACCACAATTTTCAGGGACTTCGTCAAGATCTTTGGACCTGACAAATTCACCAATGTCACCAACGGAATCACACCAAGACGCTGGTTGCATCAAGCTAATCCAAGATTGTCGGAATTGATTGCCAGCAAGACTGGCGGTCTTGGCTTCTTGAAGGATCTCAATGTTCTTAATGAGCTCGAGAAATTTGCGGATGACAAGGAGTTCAAGAAGGAGTGGGCTGAGATCAAGTATGCCAACAAGGTCAAGCTTGCCAAGTACATCAAAAGCACTACCGGAGTCACAGTCAATCCCTCTGCATTGTTTGATATTCAAGTCAAGCGGATACACGAGTACAAGCGTCAACAATTAAACATCTTTGGTGTTATCCACCGATACTTGACCATCAAGGCTATGACCGCAGAAGAACGAAAGAAGCTGGCACCTCGTGTGTCAATCTTTGGTGGCAAGGCTGCTCCCGGGTACTGGATGGCCAAGACTATCATTCATCTCATCAACAATGTTGGTGCAGTGGTTAACAAGGACCCAGATGTTGGCGATCTCCTGAAGGTAATTTTCTTGGAAGACTACAATGTCTCCAAGGCAGAGATAATCACTCCAGCCAGTGATATCAGTGAGCACATCTCCACTGCTGGTACTGAAGCCAGTGGTACATCCAACATGAAGTTTGTCTTGAATGGAGGTTTGATTATCGGTACTTGCGATGGGGCCAATGTAAGTATTCCAGTTTCCTGGTCCTTGATCCTACTTACAAGATCTAGATCGAAATAACCCGCGAAATTGGTGAGAATAATATCTTCCTCTTCGGCAACCTTGCCGAAGATGTCGAAGACCTCCGCCACACGCACAACTACGGCTCTCATACAATGGACCCCGACCTCGTCAAAGTCTTTGACTTGATCAAATCCGATGCTTTTGGCGACGCCGGCGCGTTTGGCGCCCTCACCGGCTCCATCGAAGACCATGGGGATTATTACCTCGTTTCCGATGATTTCCACTCCTACATTGAGACTCAGGCGCTTGTGGATGAGGCGTACAAGAACCAGGACGAGTGGATCACCAAGACGATTTTAAGTGTGGCGAGAATGGGATTCTTCAGTAGTGATCGATGTATTAATGAGTATGCGGAGATGATTTGGAATGTGGAGCCGCTGCCGATTGAGAAGGAGGGTGGGTTGGGGAAGGAAGAGTTGTGAATGAAGAGTGGATAGTGGATAGAGTCTATTCTTTTAAAAGTCCGGGGTAGATAGATTATGAGCCTATGGATCCTAAACACACTTCTCATCTTTTGGGGGTTATTAATTACAATTAGAGTCTTGAGCGGTAATGGCTGAGGGTTTTGTGATTCGAGATAGGGGTTGGTACGGAGAGGGGACAGGTCATGTGATTTAACCACATGACATTGGAGAAAGCTATTGATAGGTGACTTCTATTTTCCTCCCTAACGGGGGGACTAATAACGGTTCATCGGCGTCTAACCTTTTTTCCTTCTATTTCTACTTAGGTTACGGTTCAGATTTGTAAAAACGGGAAAAGTACAAGGAAAGTTTATTCTGGTGGTTGTGCCGAATTATAGACCGGGTTGAGGCTCTCTCTTCCGGAAGGGTAAGTCCTGGAACGGATTAGGATATGATCATCAGGGCTCTTCTTGAACTGCAGGTGGGGGTGTGTGGGGAGGAAAGGAAGGAAGGGAAAGGAAAGGGAGTCTGAGGTTGAGGTTATTTAGACATTACTTACCTTACCGTACCGTACCATAGCATATCATTTTTCCGATGACACGTATTTTATGTTCTCTCTTGCGAATCTTGATATCCGGAGACTGGCGGGGTTTTGAGTGGACCATGCAGATATTCAGATCGAAATACCGGTACAAGTCGTGGGCCTGTACAAGTAGTGTTGCAATGACGTAGGTGGTGTGGGACTCGGGCGCTGCTTTAAGAGATTTGGAGATGTTGTTGTAGGTGTGAGTTGTAGGTGTGAGTTGTAGGACAAGTCAGCATGGTAGTGTCGTATCGCAACTGGTATAGTACCTAGGTACCTTGGCTTAGGTACCTTAGTCTTGCCCAAGTATTACATGAGGGATGGCTTATGTTGACTGGAGGGAGTGAGGAAGAAACATGTACCTGGGTAGTTCACTCGGTGTCACTCAACACACTGAGAAGTACCCCTCTACTCGCCCCTCCATACCGTTCCGGATGTCTCACCTGGCCCGATCCAGGTCCACCTGGGACCATCTTGCTGGCTGTAGGGCTCCAGACCCCTAAATCAAGAAGAAGATAAAACAGCGACAGGAATCGCAGGAAAAGGGACGGGACTTTGGGGGTTCTCTGCGGTGAGGTATGTTGTAATAATTATATGTACCTGCTATGTAAGGTACTTAAATATCGCCTTTCCTCTTGCCACTCATTAAATAATCACCGGTGGCATTTTACGAACTCTCTCTGCACTTTTCCATATTGCACTGGATGCCAAACTCCAAATCTGTGTCTTCACCGCCCACTTTCCCATCCTTCGACAGATTTGACTAATAGAACCAAGTCCCTGCTCTGGAGAGGAGCTTGGGGGGAAATTGAGCGTCATTTCAACCACTGGGCGGCGACTACGAATATACCATACCTCCCCTACCCCATGTCCAGACTATATTGTGAATTGACTTCCTCTCACTCTCGACTTCTGCCCTTTGTCTCGACAATACATCAGAATCGCATTAAAAAGTCTCACTCTGAATCCAGGCCAGGGCATATGCAAAAAGCGGTCTCGTCGGTCAAATTACAAGCAGCGCTGCCTCACATTACCTTGCATTGGAAAAACGCCTGCCGAATCAACTCCTAGTTTTTGCCTACTCGCTCGTACTATCTCTACCTAGGTGGGAGACTAGGTACTGTACCGCACCGCACCCTGCCTTAAACGACAACGAGGCCCCTCCAAAAGTCGAAACAACAACCGCAATCGCAACTCGATCTGAGCAACTGCAAACTTCCTTCATCCCCTTTGGACGTTTGCCCTCTACACAAATTGCAGGCACGACCACAACTAGAACCACCAAATCCCTTCCACGCTCTCTCCACCACCCCGCAATCTGACCTCGAGTCACCCCGCGAAACATCATGGCCGAATTCGTACGAGCACAGATCTTCGGCACAACCTTCGAAATCACATCCAGGTACGCGGGGTAGCCCTCAACGAGGCTATTGGGGCGCCATCTTGAATGGCCTCTTTTTACTACCGCGATGGCTAATTCTTTCTGCGCAGATACTCTGATCTCCAACCTGTTGGGATGGGCGCCTTTGGCTTGGTCTGGTATGATAACTCCCTTTTCCCCTCTGCGATGGATGGCGCCGGGAAGCGTTGATTGATGATGCATGGTGCTGATTGATGCGCGTGTTTGTCTACAGCTCCGCCAAAGATAACCTCACCAACCAAAGCGTCGCTGTGAAGAAGATTATGAAGCCCTTCAGCACGCCAGTCTTGTCCAAGCGAACATACCGTGAACTGAAGCTGCTGAAGCACTTGAAGCATGAGAATGTGCGTATTCCAACACGCCACTGCGGCAGCGGGAATCCAGGGCTGATCTTACTCCGCAGGTCATCTCGCTCAGTGATATCTTCATCTCGCCTCTTGAGGATATGTATGATTTTGCCCCTCTGCCCCTCTTTCCGCCACTCTCCGCTCACAAATACTGCAGTTACTTCGTCACCGAACTCCTCGGCACTGATTTGCACCGTCTCCTCACCTCAAGACCCCTAGAGAAGCAATTCATCCAATATTTCCTTTACCAGATCCTGGTAAATACTATCCGCGCTTCCTTCCGAGGACTAAACATGCTAACTTAATTTAGCGCGGTCTCAAGTATGTCCACTCCGCAGGTGTCGTCCATCGCGATCTCAAGCCCAGTAACATCCTCGTAAACGAGAACTGCGATCTCAAGATCTGCGACTTCGGCCTTGCCCGTCTGCAAGATCCCCAGATGACCGGATATGTGTCTACAAGATACTACAGAGCGCCGGAGATCATGCTTACATGGCAAAAGTATGATGTGGAGGTAGATATCTGGAGCGCGGGCTGTATTTTCGCGGAGATGTTGGAGGGCAAGCCTCTTTTCCCAGGAAAAGATCATGTCAACCAATTTTCTATCATCACGGAGCTCCTCGGAACCCCTCCAGATGATGTTATCCACACAATTGCCAGTGAGAACGTAAGGCTTGGTAGCGTATAATTTATGTTTGGGGTGTGCTGATAAGTGTCTAGACGTTGAGATTTGTTCAATCGCTACCAAAGCGTGAGAGGCAACCTTTGAAGGACAAGTTTAGAAATGCCGATCCATTGGGTATGTGTCTCTCAGGACTCTTTTCTGAATTATGCTAATATTTGACAGCCATCGACCTTCTAGAAGACATGCTTGTCTTTGACCCCCGGAAGCGAGTAAAGGCCGCCGATGCACTAGCACACGAATACCTCTCCCCGTACCACGACCCAACCGACGAGCCCGTAGCAGAGGAGAAGTTTGATTGGTCATTCAATGATGCGGACTTGCCAGTGGACACATGGAAAATCATGATGTACGAGCAAATTTCTGAATGGGAGGAAGAGCACCCGACCCAGTATGCCACTCAGTCTTAGGAGGAGAAGAAGAAAAGGGAAATTCAGACACTAGCTGCGCCCTTCATCCGCACTACTGGAATGAATAAACCTTTCTTTTTTTTTTAACTTCGAAGAGCTTGGGTGGGCGCGGGTTGGGGTTGGTCAGAGCATAGGACACAAAGAGAGTGTTAGGCTGACTGAGTTCTGTTTCTTTGTAGGTATTCCGAGATTCTTGACTATCACAACGTCACAGCTGGAGGTGGGGGCGCTGATGTCGCTGGCGTTCAGCCACAGATTGGTACCGATGGGCCGTTCGAGGCTCAGCAGGCTCAATATGTTGCGAATGGTCAATAATGACGTTGAATTGCGATGTCTGTTATGCATGGATGGGTTCCACAAACACACCACACAAAATAAATAAATATCATTTCGGAGGAACACGAAATACACGAAACGATTCATAGGAGAGACAGATGCAAAGAGAACATGATATCGGGGACTGCACTGGGATTCTCTCAAACAATTTCCTTTCTTGCTTTGCGATGGCCTGGGGTTTGGAGACTGGTCTTCGAGTTTGTTTTCATTAGCCCGAGTTTTTTTCGGGTTTTTCTCTTATTATGTTTCCTCGGCGTACAATACGAGAGAGATGATACATTACAGCATGAATTGGTAGGGTAAACTGAGCAAGCAAGTCCCTTCCCTTTGATGAGGGTGCGAGATGTTATGGGGCGCGCCGTAGATATCAATGAGAATGAAGACTCACCTCTATGATGAGTTTTTTGGGATTGTACTTGTGATTGTGAGTGTGGTGTGAATTTGGATGTGAATTCTGCCGTCTTGGTATACGTGCTTTTCCCGTCTAGTTGTTGACTTGACGTAATTTACAGTACTCGATACGGCTTGCCAGATTCAAGTCAAGCATCGAGTAAGCCCGCCTTGCTTTATTTAACGGGTTCCCTCTCCTCGCCTCGGACGTACATCTTCACTGCGCGATCAAAAGCAAGTTGCAGAGCTTTTGTTGTCGTAGATAGTTGGTTACACAGGAAAGATAGATTATGGCTCGATTTATATTGAGGAAAGTATGTTGTTGGTTTGGTTGATGCGCGCGGTCTTTATAGGAGGTGTGGTGGGATGGGGTGGGGTTTTAGGAGAGAGCGAGGGGTATGATACTGTAACCAAGTCACGCACGCACGTACGCACGCACGCACATTCTTTACTAGACGTACTGTATGCAGATGCGGACAAGTTGTTTAACAAGATTCCATCTAAGAGGAGAAGGATAATGGTAGCATTGGTTCTTCAGGGCCCCGTACACTGCAGAAGACGTGGATGGCAAATGGATTGGGGAGCGGCTTCAGCTTCTTTCTTGCACGAATGTTGGAATAGTTGTAGTAGTGGTAGTAGTAAAGAGATGGATGGATGGATGGATGGAAATTGAGGATTGGGAAGGTTATGGGGCGTTGCGTGAATGAATGAATGAATGAATGAGGTTCTTGATAGCAGGAGAGGTTTTGACAGCATTGAACGTTTAACTGTGGGGTGTGGATGTGAGGATGTACTTACTATCTTAACAAGAGATGATTGGGTGAGCAGAGCTTGTAGTTTATTTTTCTTGCAGTTTTTGCTTGAATGGAAGGGAAGGGAAGGATATTGACGCATGATCTACGAGACACATAGTCTACCGCTCTTCCATTCTACGTGTTTTCTTGTGTCTTTTGGGAGAGTGGTGGATGATGGTGGTTTTATTTATGAATTTTTCGTTTACTTGTTTTTTGCACCTTAGCTTGGTTGATTGAGTTAAATTGCGTACTTTTTTCCTTTTGTATAGACGTAAGGCTGCTTTTTAAATTCGAAATCGATGGTTCTTGGATTGTACTTCTGGGTGGTTTTGCAGGAGTGGAGGGAGGACTGGACTGGGTAGGTTGAGGGGCTAGAAGGAGGGAGAGGTAAGGGCGGAGGTTTGAGAATTATTTGAGGGGTTGAGATATATTGGAAGCGTTGTATCATTTCACCCCTCTACCGACGACGCAGGCAGCTATTCACGACTTGTCGATCTTCGCACCGAAGCCGAACTTGCTATAGTTAAGACCGACTAGTCGCCGCACCCCAGCAGGCAAGATATCGCAATCTACACAGGGTTGGGACGGTAGCAATCCTGACTACCCGCCAGCTCCTACCCGGGGTGAGCCGTTACGTTTTGGGGGTTTGGAGGTGTTGTTCGGTTATGGGTATGGTTTACTAGAGTATTGAGATTCAAGGAAGGAATGAATGAAGGAAGGAAGGAAGGAACCAAAGGGGTTTGACAGCAAAATTGGTTTGTCGGATGTGATGAAACTTATTATAGGTAAAAACGGAGTGAGTTGCTGTTGAATGTGAATGTGTGAGGCGGGTCTTGGATAAAGGGAAGAGAAATAAAAGTCTGTGGTGAGGAAAAGTCAAGCTCGTATGAATTTGGCTACGAAATGTGTCCGACTGATGCGATGGATGTTAGACTATGCCGTTGATGATTTATAACGAGAGACTTTGGCGGCTTTTGTATTTTGCAGAAGAAGCGGGCTTTGTTTCTTTGCCTCTAGATATTGATGTTTAGGAGCCATTTACAGCATGGCCTACCGTATACCATATCCTGCACTAAGTTGGTGAGTATAAAAAGAGTGAGTAGAGTGCAAGTTTGTCCGGACAGGACAGGAAAGTCAAAATGCTCATTAACGCATTCTATGGGGGTGTCTTTCTCTGACTTCAAGCTCATAGCTCGGTCTTTAACTTTGGCAACCTACACGCCCCGTGTATTAGGAATTGCGAAGCCAATGCATTGTTGGGCGATGAGATGGGGGGGCGTCGGATTCCTGAGATCATGGTATGTTTGACGGGATTCAATGAGAGAGAGGATAAGTGGGTACGTATAGATCGGGAAGGAGTGGCGTTGCTATCAAAATATTTCTACGGTCAAAAGAACAAATTCTGTCGGTTGTTTTTTGCTGATCTTAAGTAGAATAGCTGGACTGGTAGGAGGTGTGGCCTTATGGGACAAGATTTGTATTCTACAATGAAAAGGAAGTCACTTGATATAACCGCTGCAGATCTAGATAGCAGTAATGTGTTTTCCGTTTTCTCTCTCTAAGCAATGGAATAGTAAAGTTAGATTACGAGAATAAGTATTCTTTATACCTCTAGAAATAAACATCATCAATCCTACACAAGTAGGAAAACCCGGGGGACGGCTTTCCAGGAGGGATTACCAAGATCCAGTTGTCCTACTAAAGCACACAGATATTCCTCTGCCAATGCATTCATGATATTGAATATATGGATTGAACATGTTCATCTTTGGAGAGGTATATCGCGTTAGATGGGAATTATGAATGCGGTTACGTGGAGGGAAATTGATAGCTTGAGACAAAATCTGGATATTACTGTCAAGATACTGAATGCTGTCAAGGAAAAGCGTTGGTTCGTTTGTTCGTTCATCGCTTTCAGATGCATTTGGTACGTAGTCTTGTTTACCTGCCAGTTGCATTCGCCACTCTCGAGGGCAGATACGACGATCTTTGCGCCGTCTATGTCATTAGAGAACATGAGTCGATTGAGCTTTTGAGACATTTTATCGACTTGTTATACAAGTCTAGAAATGATTTGTATTTACGCATGCGTGTTACACAGTTCTTGATCTCGAAGATGGCCTGTGTTGATCTTCAATATACCAACGTTCCCTGGTGGTTAGAGAGGGATTGAAGAACAACTTGTCGGTATCCACTGCATTAGAATTCCATTCAAATACGGGAAGGCATTTGAATACAGTTCTGCTTTGCAGGAATGACTTGCAAAAGAGATGGACTTGCTAGGGAATCGACCATAAAAATTGACTGAAGTACCATTCGCAACATGCCTTCGCTACTTGGCATGAAATACACTTGTTTACTCTCACTCGAGAGAGAGCATTCTGCTAAAATACACGGGACATTAACGGAATTTAAAGGAGAGATATGAATAATAGCATTGACGAACAGGAGAAATGCACCCGCCCCCTTTTAGCACTGACTGCAGTAGGGCCGAACCAAAGCTTCCTTCCAATGACTTGCATACCAACAGCAATGCTAGAGTATGTATGGATCATGATTATGGGAAACCCTTAAGAACCCGTGTTCCTCAATAAACGTGCTGCACGATTCTGCAGTACGAGGGCTAGATCTAGAACTTGCATCACCGACCTTCCTAGAAGAGATGGAGCAGCATATATATATATATGATACCATCACCCAATAAGCACGCATCGGAAGATAGAACGCCAGCAATGCCATCCTATCACCCACGTTGTTTATATGACTTGCACAAGCAAATGCACCACCGCAGGATAGAATACAGGCACGTGACATGTATCCACCAATCGATGCATTCCGGCTCGTCGGGTCATGATTGGCGACGCTATCGGGGAATCCATGGATTCGCTGGCCTTGCAGATGGCATTGCATCGATTGTGGTGAGTGAGCGGTCAGAAAAGTCGCGCCTGTACTGTATGTAGTCTACCATATCGAGAGAGAACCTGTACGATACCCAGCAATCAGGAAAGACGTGTTCATAATCAATTTATCCTTACAAAAGATTAGGAGAAACCGAGGACAGGAGAGCTAACTCGGACCTTGCCTTCTCCCCCCTTGATCGACAATCCTAAACTTACCTTTTTTTTTAATCGCGTCTTACGACAGGAGCCACAATGTGTTGAGCAGCTACGACTTATTCTCGACAAAACCGAGGGCATTTTTCGATCTTGGGAAGAACAGGGAAACGACGAGACGAGCGAGGATTTGAATTGGGGCTGATCACGAACGTGCGGGACGCACTGTACAAGATGGAGGGTAAGGAGGCAGAGCTTGCCCCGGGGAGCAATGGTTTTATACCTCTCGTTACAGTTGTCGGATTTCACCATGCTAGGTAAGGATAGCTTATTGTTAGAGGTGCAACTAAACATGGCATTGGGCTGACGAGGAACAATTCAGAGGCCCAGAGGTAGAAGACTGGTTCGGAGCTGAGGAGGGAGTAGATCCAGCTGCCGACTATGATTGGCCTTTGCTGCCGTTTATGGCATTGAGTGATGGAGCGCATGCGTGAGTATCCTTCTATTCCTAGGTTGCATATTGGGAAGCTGACCGAGACGGTTACGGAAAGGTCGTCTGAAGATTTCTCCTATTTCACCCTCCTTCGCCCCGCGCGCGCCCCTTACCTGCAACTTCCCTCTTCGGCATCTCGTGTACGCGACAGATGGACGCTTCTCTCCTCCTCAATAGACCCGCAGATGTTACACGATCCACGGTCCAAAAGGCAGTTGTGGTGATAGCGGACTCGCCTCAATTCTTTGGCATGTTGAGGGAACGGCTGGGCGTGGTTACAAGTGCTTGGTTCGCCCAGAAGGAGTTTACGGATACGGAAATTCTGAAGAGGTTCCAGGAGAGCTTGAAAGATGAGAAAGAAAGGGGTGTTGGGCTTGCTGAGGAAGATAGGGAGGAATATTTGGGGATGAGCTTGCGGGAGTTGGTGAGAGAATTCAAGTGGCAGACATTGGTGCTGTTTAAATGTTGCTTGTTGCAGCCAAAGGTAAGCATTGTGACAGGGATTTTACGGAAAAGACATGCTAAATATCGAGTAGATGCTCTTCTTTGGATCCAGGTGTGAGAGGTTGTGCATGATGCAATTCTCACTCATATCTTTGATCCCAGGCCTCATAAGAAATCTTCAGGACTGTGCAGATCCCGAAATGGATAATTACGAGAAGAATTTGGTCAAAGCGACGAGTGTGAAACTGAGCGATAGGAGTTCGTTGCTATCCTATATGGGTTTACCTTTACAAATATTTGGAAAGGTATGTTCGAGTCCCCTGCTGTAAATACCTACTAACCGAGTTCGTTAGGGGAGTCTTTTTGGGCCTTATACCCCTTTGCAACAACTCGATATGCTAGCAGACTACGGGACAAAGTCATACATCGTAGGCTCTACAAACTCTCTTCTCCTACAACAAAAAGATCGTTATAGCGATATTCTCGTCAACCTCGATGAAAATACGATCAACATCACTTCTGCATCCTTGCGACAAGCGCTCACTCTCTCAGCTGCTGATCGCCGCTGGATGGACTTCCTGACACAATCTGTGAACGACACTTGGGATGAAACAAATCCGGGCCGGCCAAATACCATGGGATACGTCGGCTCAGAAGAATTCATTCGTCTACAATTCGAAGAATACCTTCTATCACTAATAGCCTCGGTAAAATGTCACAATTACCTAAACCACCACGCACACAACCCGAAAGTCACCCTGCCCCAAGTAGAAGGTGACCCCTCGCAGGATTTTGGCGTTGACTGGATCGAAGCCTGGACTCGGAGTGAAAATTATCGCATCTGGGAACGGCATACGGACTCAAATCTCTTCGATATCGTCCCTCCTAAGCATCCATGCGCAGGTGGTCTTACAATCGATGATGTGCAGCGCCGGATTGCGGAGCAAGTCAAGGAATTCCACCTCGATGAGCGATTTGCTGTTGGCAAGGAAGTTCTAGGTAGGAATCTAGCTGCAGGGAGAGAGAAAGCAAACACGGTTTTCAACAAATTATACGCAGATATGGAAGCTCTGAAAGAAAGCCAGAGGAAGAAACACGAAGAGGCCAGACGAGAAGCAGAGAGAAATGGAACGACCCCTCCGCCCCAAGGTTTCCAAGCCCCAGATCTCAACGGTGCCAAACAATCCGTTCAGAGCGTCGGCTCTAAAGCCGGTGCGTACATCGGTAGCTGGGGCACTTGGGTGGGTGAGAAGCGGAAATCAGGATGGGGGAGAAATAGCACTTCGTCGGGGATGCAAAAGGGGAAAGAGGACTGGATATCACCTCCACGCCCGACGTCTTACAGAAATGAGAAATCGGCGGCATTGATTAACTCTGTGGACAATCGGCCAAATACGCAGGACAGTTTTGAGGAGAGTATCTTTGATGCGGATTCGAACCATCATACGCCTAGCCACAGCGTGGAGATCAAGAAGGAGGATCTGGTGTCTATCCCGCATCATTCCAAGTTCCACGAGGAAGGTATAGATGATGAGCCGGTCGCGGCGCCGTCTGAAGAGGCCAAGAAATGGGCCGAGACAATTCCGAAGAAAGGCGACGCAGCAGATCGATCTAGTGCCGTTGCAGAAGCAGTGGAAGATGCCACGGCGACACCTATATCGTCATGACGAAGCAGGAATTGACGAGGGTAGGGCGGCGTGTGTAGGTGTTCTTGGACGGAGGGGTCAGCATATTTGCATGGGATTGGCGCTGGGTTTGGAGGTGATAATGATGATTATATGATAGTAACTATACAGTCTACCAGCTTCTTCCATCCTAGCAATGTAAATGTTAGACAAATATTGCGGGTTTGAAGACTAGGAGTGCCAGCTACAGCTAGGAGTCTAGCTCAGCCCTACGAGAATGCCCATGTGATGTTTAAGAGCTAGGTAGCTAGATTGTCCGTCGGTATTTAGGTCTCATTTTGTACATTTGGCCTGTTCACGGTACTGTAACTCATTCCAAGAGTTGAGTTGAGTAATGTCATGTGTATTACTATACAGTACGCAGCAAACTTATATTTATATTTCTCTCTTTATAGTCAAAACCTTCATTCATCCATTTCTGTAGCCTTCCAGACAGTAGTACATTACCTCCTTTCAGCCATGGTACAAGAGAGTGAGCTCGGTATATAATGTTCTGAACACACGCAATTACATTACAGACTTCACAATTCTCTTCTCTTGCAGCTTTTGCTCACAATGGCTGGAAATGTTGTAGTTTGGATATGTATGATATGATATGACATGATGCAGGTCCGATATCGTTTGTTGTTTGTCGAAAGCCGTGTGAGGGATCTCTTGTACTGTATGTACGAAGTACTATATGTACTATATGTACCTATCTATGTATGTAAATTAGTAAGCGCGTGGTTGAGACTTTGAGGTAAAACTGCTACTCCTATAAATACACTTTACGTCTAGCGTGGAGCTACTATCATCTATACCCAATTCTTGCGAGGTGCCGTGCCAACTCGACCCAAATGATTTTTATATTCCCGATACCCTACCAGTGATAAAATAGATAATCACACTCTATGATAATCCCGTGATAATCCCATGCGGAGGAGTATCCGTGGCAAGAGTTCCAGCCCAGCCCAGCCCAGCTCAGCCCATCTCGGCCCATCAAGGTATCTTCGGTTCGCTTCGCTTCGCCAGACCCAGACCCAGACCAGACTAGCCCGGCATTTCCCTGTTCCGACCGGTCTAGACTCACCAGCTACGACCGAGATTGTATCCGACTCTGCAGATCATCTTTTTTTACGATTTGCAACAAAAGAGCTGACTTCCAATGATTACCCTGCGAGTCATCGTGGGTGAGGAGGAAGGGGATTGAAGGGGAGATGAGATGGAGGCGAGGGTGGGGACAGGAAGGTAGGTGGTCGAGGTTCGTACAAGGTAGACAGGGGGATGGATGGACGATGGGATGGGATGGGATGGGATGGG
>QGMJ01000610.1:0-20412 GCA_007821545.1 Lachnellula subtilissima
CCCCTCCGCGCCCTTGACTCTCTTCTGCTGCCTCCTCTTCTCAGTCTTAACAACATTGGCCCTCCTCTCCGTTTCCCGCGCAAAATAATTCACCCCGCTAGTCCGCCCACCACCCCTCTTGACCCCATCGCTCCCCGCACCACCAGCCATGCGCTCCGTAGCGCTCATCCCACCGCTAACACTCGACGTTGTGGAAGAAGCAATGCTGCTGTTGGTGGTAGCGCGTCTGAGCAATGGCGGGACTTTGAATTGAGCTACAGAAGATGACGTTGCGAATGCGAGGCGTGTGTTGGTTGAGATGCTATTGGAGGAGGCGCGTTTGAGTGAGATGCGGTCGATGACTGCCACTTTGCCTCTTCGAAGCGCAAACGGATCTCTATTCTCTTTTTGGGACTGACTTTCAGGCTCTCCTTCAATGTCTAGCTCATCTTCAGACTCGGAGCCCGAATCGGTGGGTGCGATAATGGCGTTTGGTTCCTCAATGAGACTTGAGAGCGATTCTCGGATTTCCGTGAGGTTTGATGGCTTCTTTCCATTCTTTGTACGGCGGAGGTTTGGCGGAGGTCTGTTCTCCGCTTCTGTGGAGTCCTCAGAATGTTTGCGCTTGGGAGGTCCCATTGAAGTTGGTTGACTGTCGGGAACTACTTGTTGAGATTGAGAATCTCCTGCTTGAGATTGGGACTGGGAGTCGGTTCCTTCCTCTTGTTCGGCGAAGTCTTCAAGGAAGTCCATCTCATCCTCACTACCGCGGTCCTCAATTGCGCGGAGGAAAGCTTGTCGCTTTGGATTCTCAGCAATCTTTCCAATACGCTCATCAGCCAGAAGAGCTTTCCGCATCTTGGCGAAATCTGCCCGCTTTCGTCGTCTCTTTGCTTCACCCCCATCATCGGAGTCAGAGAGGTCGTAGTCTGCACCTCGTTTGCGACGGAGCATGCCGTTCGTGATGTCCTTGTAAAGCTTCTCAACTTGCTTCTCGTCGCTTGCTCTTTCACGGTCACTATATCATATTAGTCAAGCCTTCAGATCGTTATTGGAAGAACTTACGCAAAGAATGCAGCCAGCTTTCTCTCGTCCACTTTCTCCCCGCCTTCATCATCAACCATTGCCTTGATCAAGGCATCCTCTTCTCCACCACTCTCGTCATCACTTGCACCACCTAGTCCGGCGTATTCATCCTCAGATTCCTCAGCTTGCTCATTCACCATCTCTTTGGCTTTACTGTTCTTCTTGTCGAATTCGTCAACAACGATGGGCTTCTTCTTGGAGGCTTTACGCATAACATCAAACGCATCAGCTGTAATCTCGAAATCCTCGTCCTCAACAACCTTCTCCTGCGGTTCAACGAGGTCCTCTTCATCTGAAAACGCAACAGCTGGAGCTCTTCGGCGAAGCTTGCCTTTCTTCTTAGCGATAGGTGTTTCGTCCATGGTTTCCGGTATGGCTGTGGGGTCCAGTATAACAGTTTCCACGGTAGAAGGGGGTGCATCAACAAATCTACCTCGGATAGGTGTCATGTGTTGAAATCCGACATCTTGGGTGGCGGGAAAAGGAGACATTTGAGTGCTCTCTGCTAGAGTGCCAAAGTCATGCATTTGTGACTGTGAGAACTGCAATTGAATCTGCTGTGACTCGAGATCCATTGCTTGAGATTCAGCTAGAATGGGTTGACTGTCCATGACCACATCTTGGTCCTGTGTCTGTGTGTCCTCTGACATTGTGGGTACAAAAGGTGGTAGTTCTGGGGCGTTAAATCTCTTCAAAAAGGCCATAGAGTCTTCCTGGGTGTCCATCTGTTGTGACTCTCCATTGGGTTCTGTAAAGGGTGGTTCCTGGCTCTCATCCATGGTGCCGGCGAAAATTTGCGTCAAACCCAAGCCAACTGGCCCAGTGACGGTCAATCCCGGAATGAATGTCTTTGTAGCGGAGCGTAATACTGAATTTGGTGCAGCTGGAGACTTTTTCTGTTGCATGGGCGAATCGGTTCGAGGAGCCGCGGGTGTAGTCTTCTTAGTATCTCCATCTTCAGATTCGTCATCAGAAATGACATTGATGTTTTTGCGCCGGCGCTTCTGCTTTACAGGTAGTTGCTGCTCCTCGTCTTCATCAATGTCACCATCTTCAGCCATTTCCTCATCAATAAATGGATCGGGTTCTGCTTCGTCGTCCTCCGTGTCAGAAGCTTCGTTGTCAAACATCGGGTTTGAAACTTTGCTTTCTGCTGCCTCGTCTCCATCCAATTCCATCTCATCCTCCTCTTCATCACTCGCGTCCCCTCCTCACTCCCAGACAATTCGATTTCCTCCCCATCAGAACCAGAGTCAGAACCAACTTTGCCTGCTCTGCCCTTCCCCTCTTCCCAGTCCTCATCATCACTGCTATCATCGCCAAGAGGATCAACCTCGCCCTTATCCTTTCGCTCTTTCTTCGCAGCTGCCTTCTCTCTCTTCTGGATCTCCTCCCCTTCCTGTCGAGCTCTCTCAACAAGATCCTCGACCTCGGCATTTTCCTTCTCTCGTTCTTCGGCGGTCTGGACAATAACACCTTTGGCTCTAAGGGCTTGCAAACGTTCTTCGCGCTCACGCGTTGCCTGTTGTCTAGCGCGTTGTTGAAGTGAGACTTGGAGTTCAGAAGTTGTCATTTCTGGCTTCCTATTCTTGCCAAAACTCTTCTTCCCAGGCGATGTTAGATGTGCTAACATGCGTAAGGCATGAAGGGAATGCGATTCCTTGGCTTGTTTCTCGGGGATGCGGCTGAATATAGAATCAAGATTCTTGTTCCTCGCATTAGGTGTCTTCACACTGACAATCTCAAGATCGCTATCAGAGTCGCCCGCCATAACTGATTGCTTGCCGGCCATCTTTGGTTGCCGAATCTTCGGCTGAGTAAACATAGACTTCTTTTGCTGGATTTTGGATTCCTGTGTTGGCTCCTCGATAGCTCTTCCTTTGCCTTTGTCTAATCTTGGTTCTGATACGGGTTCCTCGATGGCTCTCCCTTTACCTTTGTCTATTTTCACCGGCGGTGATGAGGGTAAACGGGTCAAGGCATCTTCAAGAGTAGGCAAATCGTCGTCGTTTTCCTCGGGTTCGATAACAGCAGGAGGGAGAGAAGCAACCCTTATAGGCTTTTCCAAATTAGGAGACGATGGAGAAGTCGGTGGCGTATCTTTCATCTCAACATCTGAGTGGGGGGCAGCAGAGCTAGAGCTGGTGGGTCGAGCGGTCTCAGCATCGGCCTTGCCATCCTGCCTGTAGTTCATTCGTGCAAAGAAATCCTTCTTGGAGAACTTCTTTTTCGTTGTTGCATTGTGAGCTAATTGTTGGTTCCGACTCATCCGTTGTGTCTCTCTTCGAATTTCCTCCTGGGCCTTCTTACCCGCCTTGCGAATTGGTTGCGTGAGACGCCGTCTCCCATCCTCATCACTGAGCTCAAGTTCATCCTCCTCAAGAATTTGGGCGTGCCTCTTTCGTTCAGCCAACTTCTTGGCCTTCTCAGCTGCCGCCTCTTTCTGCTTATCTTGAAGCTCATTGCGCTTCCTTTCCACGAGCGCCTTGAATTTATCATCGCCGAGGGCTGGTAGCTCATCAGAATCAGATGCGTTGCTTCCTGGGCCGGCAGATTTCGGTCGTGAAGGCGAGACAAAAAGACCCGGAGAAGCAGCAGCTTTCGGTTTGCTGGACCTTGGCGTTTCTTGACGCGTAATTCGAATCTTGCGTTTCCGAGATACCACAGGGACATCGCTCTCGGCACTTCCATCGCTGCCTTCATTGTTGGTAGAAGACTCTGGCGATTTTCTCTTTGCCAGGAGCAACTTCTTGACTCGTTCTCGCGCGTTCTCGGGTTGTACCTCCTCTTCTGAACTCTCTCCAGCAACCTGCATACGAGCAGCCATTCGTCCTTTAGGTCGCACAAATTCTTCTTCTTCTTCGTCTTCCTCATCCTCGCTACCCTTCTCGGGCTCTGCAGAGTCTTTGTTGCTGGCCGACTTCGTTGATGATTCGACGCGTTGAGGATCTGGTGATTTCGAAGTACCACGCTTCTTGAACTTGGATATTAGATTTGCTCTCGCAGAGCTGCCAATGCTTTCATCTTCCGAATCGTTGTCCAAAGCTGCCAGCATGGCCTTGACCTTCGAATTCGGCGTCAATTGAGTTGGTGAGCTTGGGTTAGAGCTCCTCGCTGGGGAAGATTCTTGTGAGGAAGCCATTGTGATTGTCGGACAATGATATATTTGAAAGACCTATTCCTAATATATCAGACTTTCGTAATTATGTGGGTGAACAATGCATGTTGTTGAATCTCTGGTGTTGCGGAGAAAGATAAGGAGTAAAGAGGTTGGTATTGATTAAAACGCGTGAAGCTCTACGCGTAAAACTACGCGACTGCTACAGTAAGAAGTGCCCGTGCGCAACCCCCACCTACTACGGGCACCTCCTGAAGATCTTATCAAATCTAGAGCTGCGCATCTCATCCCATGACCAGTCTGCCTACGTATACTAGGGAACCATTCTCATCTACTTGTACTTTCTCATCCTTTTCTCATAATTCCAAAACTGTTACAGCTGCTAATACCAGATCGAAACATCTCTGGATTCAGATCGAATGGCCCTCCATATTACAACTGCGCTTTGCTTCTTAGAAAACTATCAGTAGATCGGATACTATTGCCTCGGCCTTCATAACCCCTCCTAATCTTAGAGTCTTGAGAACTGGAATAATCAGCTATCATGTTCACCAATATCCGTCGATTGCACATCAACAATGTCAACACCTTTCGAAGCTCTCCCCTGGCTGAGATCTCGGGCTCTTTAGGTGACCTAGGAACTCTCCTCCCACTGATGATAGCTCTCGCAGTCAACAACTCCATTTCCCTATCCACAACTCTCGTGTTTTCCGGTCTGTGGAACATACTCACCGGAGTAGCCTTTGGGATTCCTCTCCCTGTGCAGCCTATGAAGGTATTCGCTTCTCCTCAAACCATATGCTACCACGTGATTTGACTCTTCACAGGCAATCGCAGCAGTAGCAATAGCAAGAAAGTTCACTATCGAAGAAACAGTCTCTGCAGGCTTCACCACCGCAGGCATTGTTTTCATCTTCAGCATCACGGGTCTCCTCCGCTGGTTCACACACGTGACTCCCACTCCAGTTGTAAAAGGGATACAAGTCGGAGCTGGACTCTCTCTGGTCATCTCTGCAGGAACTTCTCTGTTGCAGCCACTGGGATGGATAACGCCAAATGCAGGCGACAACCTCATTTGGGCCATCTTCGCATTCCTTGCTCTTCTAGCCACACAAAAGCTCCCCAAAGTCCCTTATGCACTCCTCATATTCGTTCTAGGCCTTGTTGTTTCAGCGATACTCGCAGGATCGCGTAACGCTCCTTCATTTGCCGTATGGCATCCACGCACCTTCGTCCCCTCATGGGTAGACTTCCGGACCGGTGCTTTGGACGCAGGACTAGGTCAGATTCCTCTGACAACACTCAACTCCATCATAGCAGTCTCCTATCTAGCCGCCGATCTGCTTCCACACCTTCCCACGCCAGGTGTCACACAGATAGGCATCAGCGTTGCGCTTATGAACTTAATTGGAGGTTGGTTTGGCGCCATGCCCGTATGTCACGGCTCCGGGGGACTTGCTGCACAGTACCGCTTCGGCGCTCGCAGCGGAGCCAGTATCATTATCCTTGGCCTCTTCAAGATTATTCTGGGTCTTGTCTTTGGAGAAACGCTTGTAGGACTTCTCAAAGAGTATCCCAAGTCCCTTCTCGGAATCATGGTCCTTGCGGCAGGCTTGGAACTCGCGAAAGTAGGTGAGAGCTTGAATTACGGCGCAAGGGATTTATGGGAGGTCTCTGAATCCACTGAGGCTTCACCTGCTGAAGAGACGCCGAAGCGACAACGGCAACTTTCGGATGATGAGAGAAGGGAGAGGTGGACTGTGATGTTCATGACTATTGGCGGTTTGCTCGCATTCAAGAATGATGGCGTGGGGTTCATGGCTGGCATGTTATGTCATTTGGCGTATCGGTCTTCCGATCTATGGGAGGCTAGGGGTGGGTTACGATTTATGAAGAAGAGCAATAGCAGAAGGCGACGAGCCACCACAGTGGAGGAGGAAGAGGAGCAGTTACTGTTGGATACAGAGCATGAAACGTAGTAATGATAGTGTAGTCCGGACACATCCAGGCGTTGAGTATTCTATTATCTGAATCTTTGCAAGGTTTTGCAGCAATACTATCAGATTTGGTTCGAACTATGTCGTTTATCTTGCGTTTCCTAGTACCACAAGTACGCATATATAACGATTGCTCAAAGCTCATACATACTCAAAGTTGAGATGACGATCATGTGTAGTTAAAGGTATTTAGGAAGCTATTACTGACTCAATTCCAGCTAAATAAAGATCCGCCATGTGAGTCTGTGATGAGCAGGTTTGAGTACTGTACAAGGAACTTGCATATCTAGGATTATGTTCTCATGGTGCCGCACAGCCCTAACGAGTACATTAGTAATTCCAGGCGCAACATGCCATCTATCTAGCCATAAAGCCATACTCCCAGAACCATAGACAAGACACCGACCCAAATAATTAATCTCCTAATCCCAGACAGACTCCAAAACCAGCCTGAAAAGCAAAAGAAAATCAAAACCATCACGCCTACCACGTAAACATCATCAACGCCGGATTAAGTGCAATCGGCACAACAAAATGCGAAACCACAATCGCAGCCAATGGGTAAATAGCCTGAAAGGTACCAATCTCCCAATTCCACGGGAAGGCAAACTTCCCAGCGATCATGAGAGCGGTACAAGCGATGGAAAAGACAAACGTGAACTTGAAGCGCTTGAATAGCCGCGGCACTTCTTCGAAGAAAGATGTGTTTTCTGCCTCTTTGGCCGTCGCTTCCCAGCTCATCTCGATTTCAAAAAAGTGGGAAAGGAGCGCTTGCGATAAATGGAGGGAAATTCCACCTAGGAAAATGCTGAGGGGGACCCATTTAAAGTTTTCCCACACTAAACTTTCTGTCAGTATTGTAGAATAGTAAGAAAACAGGCTAATAACAAGCTCCTAGCAGACTTTTCTCTGAAAGCCTATATCGAAGAACTGCCAATGCGATGTTTCCCAGCCCACTAAAGACGAGGACCAGGGAGAAGTAGACTCTGAAAGAATCAAGGTAATAGTGATCTAGGTCTCCGTTGAACCAGCCAATTAGGAAGTAGTTGAGCAAAGTGAGGATCCAAGCCGCACCAATAGCGTAGTAGGTTCCGATGTACGACATGATAGTGATTTTAGACGTCACAGGGATGTTCGAAGTCATGAATTTCCGGAATAGAGGCGTAAATGGCCCACGAGTTACCCAGAATCTAAAGGGGTTAAACAGAAGCTCATTGCACCTAAAGCTAGTGTTAGTACAATGTTTAAGGCCAAGAGGGACACCACAAATCAAGTTTGGGGGGACCCAAAGTCATGAGAACATAAGGAAAGACACCTTACCCAAAAGCATACTTCTCCCATCGGGCTATTTCATCATATACCGTGAGGGAGACACCCTCCTTGAAGCCGTCCCCAGTATATGCTGCCAAGCGAATGATATAACCAGAAACCTGGAAGCGAAGTGACATGTCGAAATCTTCAGAGACGTGGGACTCTGACCAGAACTTATCATATCCATCCTCATCTTCACACGAGACGGCTTGCAGAGCAGACCAGCGAAGGATAGCATTGTGGCCAACAAAAGGGGACACATCACCGTTCGCAACACCGTATCGAATAGCCGTGTAAATGAGATTCGTGAAAAAAGTGACCCTATGAATTTGATTAGTACCATTATTCTTTCGACGCTGTTTTAGTCACTTACCCATTCTCAAAGAAGTTGTTGGTAACTTGCATGACACCTGAAGAGTATTGCAAGATTCCGATTTCGGGGGATTTCTCCATCTCACTTCCGGCATCCAGTAAGCAATCGGCTGGGACTCGCGTGTCGGAATCAATCAACAAGATGTAGTCTCCAACGCGGATATTGCCGTCAGCCCAAGCGCGACCGTCTTCTTCATGTAGAGCCTCTGCTAGACATCTTTCGTATGCAGCGTATTCATGATCTTGAGTCCAACCTTGAAAGCGCTCAAAGAGCAGGAGCTTATCCTCAACCTTGTTGCTAATCATCAAAGCATAATTCATGTTTGACGCCTTCTTAAACTTCCCTCTCCTTATGAAAGCATTATCGTCGCCTTCTGGCTTGGGGTTGTGTTTTGGTCTCGCTACCCATCCAACATTATGTTCTTCATAGAAATCCCGGCGTTGCTGGGCCTCGTCTTGAGAAAGAAGCTGCAATCCGTCGTCGTTGACAAAGATGTTAGCTGTCCCTCCCTGCAGCTCGTAAGTTGAAATTGCCGCTTTGAGAGACATTATAGTTGGCTTGATTACTGCGGTTAAACCCTCCTTGTAGACAGGCATCTGGATTGTGACGTGAGGAAGGGGTGTTAAGTTGCGATCGAGCCGAAGAGGGG
Organism: Lachnellula subtilissima; assembly: GCA_007821545.1. NCBI lineage: Eukaryota > Fungi > Ascomycota > Leotiomycetes > Helotiales > Lachnaceae > Lachnellula > Lachnellula subtilissima. Next base: position 8,514 of record QGMJ01000610.1, read on the forward strand.
CCTTGCCAGAGTAGAATTTGGAATTACGGGTCAATTGAGAGATAGGGCCAAATATTTGAGCCAGGCTACCAATAATGACCTGGGGAAAAAAAGAGCGAGGCGAATATTTGGCACGGAGTGACAACGAGTAGTGCCAAATGGGTGTAATTTCCATCAATCGCAATTTGTTGTGCCAATTGCCTCCATCCTAAACCCAGAGCAGTCATCAGTAAAGTCAAGGTAAGACCAACCGTTATGGAAGTAATGAGCACAGCAGGACGGTCTCCTGTTGTGAGGGCTTCCTCCAGCTGACTTGGGGTTATCTTTACGTTTGATAGCTCCGTTGTTGAGACGTGAGTACTTATTTTCTTTTCGTCGTATACGTAATCCGAACCTCCCCAATTCATATGTATGAGCGATTTCTCAATCTTCTCCGCTCGGTTGAAGATATTCTGAGGTTCGTCATCCCAGACAACAAGTACCTTTTGGTCGGCGATAAAGGTCCCAAAATGATGTTTCTGACATCGGGGAGTACCTGAAGCCGAAGCCCATCACCAAGTGGTACGTAATCCTCGGTGTTTTTTGAAAGGAAGATTCTGATGATCCGTGTGTTGACTGTCATAGCACACTGTCCAAACTCTGTTAGTACATATCAGAATCGAAGCAGAATTTTTATTTACCTGGACATTCATAGCTACAACTTGATCCAAGAAGGATGAAGCACTTTTCAAATTCTTAGGCGCGCACGTGAAGTCATTTCTTCCCTTTTTCAATACAACTCCTTCTCCCGAACTCCCTGTGGACCATAGCATTTCAATTTGTATTTGTTTCAGCCAGTTGACCATAACATCCGCTTTCATATCAAGAATGCTGTGTCTTGGCGTATTTCGAAAATCGCCATAGGGAAATTTCGTGGACGGTCGAGATGCAAAAGAGGTGCTTCCGGGGCTGGAACCACCTGATTTAGAACTGGTGAAGGTCATTTCGACTGGAGCAGTAGGGTTCTCGAAAGTTCCGTTTTTCGAAACGATTGAAGCGCTTCTAGCTTTGGGGTTGGTATCCTCCGAGACAGGCTGGAAATACTCCTGTGAAGCGTTCATCTTGGCGATGTCTTATTGGAAACCTTGAGAGAACAGCGGATATGTTCGTTAGACAAGAGAACAGGGGTAGAAAAGAACGTGATCCCTAACAGGGAGGGGAGGTAAGCAAAACAAAGTAAATAAAAGGATAGTGCAGAGGGTGAAATTTGTAGATCCAGCGGAAGGCGCGGCCCTGCTGGGTTATACAAACAAGTTTTCTACAGTACGCGTGGAATACTTGGGAAGGAACCACGATTCCCACCATCAAAGTACCGATTACTATAGTACCGCACGAAAGGAATGTATAAGCAATGCTACTATAGCACCAGCACTTCAATCAGGCAGGACTTTCCAGTCAACTCCAACTCCCCATTTCTCGCCCTCGAGCAGCACCTCCCAAACCGGTCCTTTAACTCCAACCGTCTTTCCCACCTCAACTCTACTACCCCTCTGTAACCCCACCATTGCCCCCTCACCAGCAAGAATAATCTTCATCTCCGTCTCACGCTCAATCATCCCATCTTCAGCCTTCACTTGCCTGCCCCTGATCATCGTCATGCCAGTCCTCGCGCCCCCACTAACCTCATCAACCACAATCTTCACAAGCCAAGGATCCTCTCTATTCACATTCGAAGGAAGCGCAGACTCAATGTTGACTAACCAACCTTGTAGCTCCGCTGCAAGTCCGCCGGGTATGTATTTCCGCCCCCCTTTCTGAGGTGAGAAATGGTCAGGCAGGGGATCTTTTTGTGAAGGCGCCTGCTCGGATGGATCGGGGGGTCTGAAAGGAGGTGGTCTTCGGAACGTTGATAGGGTGGGATAAGATGCTGCGGGTGTGGACGGCGGTGCTGGTGTTAGGAACCTCGATGCTGCGGTAGTGATCGCGCGTCGGGGAGCCGGTGGTGAAGACAGTATTTGGAGAGAGGAGTTCGATAGTTGTGGCTCATGGTCGCTGTGGTCTTCTTCCTCCAGCTGAGCAGGGGATGATGAGAGTCGCCGCCGTTTTGGACCAGGCTCTTCCAACGCGTAATCGTCTTCATCAGATAGATATTCCAACTCATGATCCTGCTCTTCCGTCTCAAGTGAATCCTGGATATCCCTTGTTAGGCCATCAGAGGATAAAATGTCAATCGTCTCGTGCTCCTTTTGAGCACTCTTTCCCGGCGTCAAATATCGCGACACAGAGGGTGTAGCAGAGGCATAACTCTGGGTTGCAGTAGGTCGCGGGGTCGAAGAGACTGTGAACCGCGGGGTGGTGTTGAATTGACTGGGTCGAGGCTTGTATTCTTGTGCCAGAGGGGTCTTTCGAGCAGGGGCATCTTTCTTGATTACGAACCGGTGCGGCGATGGGGTCTGCGGTTCCCAAGATTAGAAGATAACGATAAGAAGCTGGGATGATCGTGCTCACCACCGGAGGAGGGGGAGGCATATTGGAAGCTTCATTTCTGAAGATCGAGGTGCCGAGGTTGGATCTTCTCGGAGATTGCGGGCGATGCGCATGTATGTATTGTATTGTATTGTATGGAAAGAATTCCTTTCAGACAATCTTCCTCCACAACCCTCAATCAACATCCACAATGGCTTCCATAAGTCATATCAACAGTTGAATGTGATTCATGATATACTGGTAGGGTGTTTATATGACTCGGTCTCGGTGGTTAGTAGGTGGGGTGACATTTTGTACGGTACGGGTACAGTAGTGGCCTGGGTATATGCCGAATGACGATGTCTGGCGGGTCCTCGATGATCCCCCACAATCCTGCAGTAGGTGGGGTGGTACTGTCTGTAGGTGGTACTGTACCTAGTTACTTGTACTTTTAACCAAGGCAGGGAGCGCAAGGTCCAGGTGAAGTCTTCAAGTCTTTCACTCACTCCTTCACGCATCTCTTTCGCTATATACCCTTCTGACACCTAGGCACACTTCACGTTCCCTGCAACTTTGTCGACTTGTCGAGTTATTTCACCTTCAAGATGCCCAATCCACCATCTACGGGAGGAAGCTCCTCGCTTTTCCCACTCATCTCCAAGAAACATGAGATTGTGCTCTTTTCCAGTACAGCGATTGCTCTCTATGGATACGATCAAGGTATTTTTATTCCCCAAATACAAATGTCTCAAGTCTTTTAATCCGAATCCAGGAATGATGTCCCTAATCAACACGAATTATTCTTACCTTCAAACCATGCAAATATCCAAAGAGTCTCCAATCGTCGGTATAATAGTTTCCGTGTACTATTTGGGATGTGCCGTTGGAGCCATTGTTGCATCCTGGTTGGCAGACAGGGAAGGACGAAAGCCTTCAATATTCACCTGCCTTGCGACGACGGCTTTTGGGAATATCCTCATGTTTATATCTGGCCTGTCAATGAACGGCACAAGTCCTTGGAAGGGCGGAGCGTTGGCTTGTATGCTGACAGGTCGGGTCATTATGGGACTTGGAGTTGGCGGCATTGATGCCGTGATTCCCATTTACAGCAGTGAACTTGCATCGGATAAATCCCGCGGCAGAGCTCTGGCGCAGGAGTTTCAAATGAACATCTTTGGGCTTCTCATGGCATACTCGATCAACCTTGGAGTCACCATCGGTCTTGGGAAACAGAATCAGTGGGCGTGGCGTATTCCAATCATCGTTATGCAGATCTTCCCCCTTGTCCTCATGTCTGTCATCAGCCAACTCCCGGAGACTCCCCGCTGGTACATCAGCAAAGAGAGGAAAGAAGATGCTAGGAAAGCACTGATACACGTCCATGGCAAAGAAAAGGCAGAAGGATTACTCGAAAGTATCCAAAAAGCCCAAGACGAAGAAAGCAATGAGAAGGTGGGCTACAAAGATATGTTGATCCCAGGAGGATCTCAATACCACCCAAGCATGGTCACAGTCATGGGGCAAATAAACCAAGCCCTCACCGGCTATGGAGCAGTCTCAGTCTACGGTCCCCAAATCTTCGAACTCCTCGGCTTCCAGACCCAAAAAGCAGAATACCTGACACTAGGAAACTACATCTCCTACTTCCTGATGATGACTTCGCCTGGCTGTCAATCGACGTCTTCGGCCGCCGCAAACTCATGGTCTGGGGTTCAGTCGGCCTCTCTACCTCCTTCGCCCTCCTCACCATTTTCGGCGGCCTCGCGCAAAGCGTCCCAGGTGTCCCAATCCTCGCTGTCGAAATCCCAGGCAGCATCGTGCTTTTCGTCGCAACGGCAATCTTTGGCATCGGCTGGCTGGCTACCGTCTGGCTGATACCCACAGAGATATACCCTAGCACGGCAAGGGCACAGGGAAGCGCTATTTCAGTCATTGTATGGGGGTTTGCGAATTTCACCATCACTTTGCTGACACCTGTGGGTTTTAACAATCTAAAGTATTGGCTGTTCTTGATTTTCGCGGCCACGAATGCATTTGCTGGCTGGTGGACTTGGAGGTATAGTCCTGAGAGTGGAGGCCGGAGTTTTGAGGAGAACCAGGAGTTCTTTAATAGTGCGAGGGATGATGGCAGCTGGGTTGTTAAGAATGTTGACGGGGGGAAGTTTGTGAAGATGCCGAGTAAGAAGAAGAGGGATAGCGAGAGTGGAGAGGATGGTGAGAGTGCGCCATTGTTGCGGAATAGACGATGAGGGCTTTTAAGCTCTTGACTAGAAGCCAAAGTCTTAGAATGTTTTCTATCCTCTCCGTGGCAATCAACAAGGTGTTACTGTTTTGAGATATCTATTGGTTGAATTTTGTTTTCATATTAGCTAGAGTTTAAAGGTTTAAGTCTAGAATAGATTGGCTTTGTGCTTGCGAGCTGATGTTGTTGTATCATTATCGTGAGCCCTATGGTTTGATAGGAGTGCAGACTCAGATTAGTAGGACCTGGACTCGAAAATACAGGTTATTCTGGCGTTAATTACTACAAATTATAAATTCGTAATAAGATACTCGGCAGTTTATTTCGATCCGGTCCTGCTATTATATTGGTACCAACACTCTGCCGCCAACCCCTAGGCTTAAGCCTCATCCTTCGCAGTTTCACTTCAAGTCAGCTGGTAAACGGCATTATGAAAACCAACGCCCAGCCTCATTCATCATCCTAAGGACAGGTGTATGTGTGATTGAAACAGCTGTTGGTTGTATCTACTATAAAGCCGCTATTCTTGTTCTACTCTTCCCTGTTACTCGAGCAAGAATCCACTCATTTATTCTTCCGAGTCATTCATCCATCCATTTCCTTGAAAGCACTACCTCAAGTCTCTCTTTCTTTACCAAAATCATGGACGTTCTATCAACGCTATTGTTTCTCCTTGTCTGTGCACTAGGTTGCTATGCATGCGACGAGCATCCGACTTCTTTCGACAGCACTACCACGACCACTACCACTCTTACAACCACCACGACCACCACCATCCTTCCACCAGCTAGTACGCCGCTGAGCAAGCGCGCCGGCTCTCTTGTTTCCAGAGCTTGCAATACCCATAATGTCGACTACACCTCCTTTTCACGAAGCACTGCCGAGTCAGCCATCGAGGATAACTGCGGAAATGCGACGGTCGCTGATGACGGATTCCACTTCTCGTATCCTATCTTCTCGGAGCTCAGTCATACGATGAAAAATATCACTGGTACGATTGCAATCCATAGGGGGATCAACGAGGGGGGCAGTGTGTGTCCTGAAGGGACCATACAGGCGATGGAAGTAGAGGACTGTAGAGATTATTTCCGGCAAGCGATGGATGGTTGTGAGTGTTCAATCTCTGGTAAAGTAGCTTGGCTGACCTGGGGTGGTAGGTGATACCGATACAGTTGACGCGAAGTATGGGGCAAGGCCATTGACCTTGCTGACCGAGGGAAATGGGTGTCTTGATATCAGTCTCTGGGCCGAATGGGCGGATCCAGGGTCGAAACCTCCTCGAATACCGAGAGGTGAGTCAGCGTGGATCTCTACACCAAAGCCTGGCAAGGGACCATAAAGCGACCGATAAGCAAAGTCACGAAGATCATTGCGAGAAGAAGGTAATTGGCAGAGTTTGGAAGGTTGATAGAAGTCTAACTTTCAGAGGAGGGAAATGAATATCTTTTGCGTATATTTGTGCTAGCTTTCTAAACATTCTCACCTAATCCCTTCTACCTTGAGTTGAGGTGTCAACCGGGAACTGCTGAGCGAAGAAAACAACCCAACGGAGCTTCACAGTGACCTCAGAACATACGAGACTGCTCGTTCAGCTATCGAGTCAGAAGGTAAATCCACGGCGACCAGTAGTATGAACAAGATCAAAGATTTTGGAATATATGCGTCCAGTTCAACGGAGGGATGTAGGATGCAAGTAGAAGTGAAGTATTACTCTTCGCATGAAATCTGGGTGTGAAGACTTCTGGGGGAATATTGCATTGCTTTGTCTGAACGGAGACACCGCGCCTTCCTGGTGGATTGATTGCATGATTACCTAAACTCATACACCAAGAAATAGAATTGCTCGACTCTCGATATGTACTCAAGATGCTACTTACCTGCTTCATTAAGATGAGATCCGATGTAGGCACAAAGGACTTGCTTGCGTTGTATGGCAAACCGCGAAGAACACGATGTACTAAGTATTTAGTGTGCAGCGAGATGCATGCATATGGTATTATCAGGCAGACTTTTCTGATAGTTACATAGTAGCGAGGCCCAGAAGCCTAATACGAAATACGCGGTAGCCGTTGCAGGATCACGCCATATGTGCAGGTGTTTGCTAGCAGGGCTTGTTTTGCTCCGGTTCCGGCGTTGGCATCTCCAGGAAACATTGCCCATCTTTCGAGTCGGCCCGGCTTTCGGGACAGGAAATGCACGGCGCACGGTGCACGGTCCCCGGAACCTGGACCCGAAGATGTGACAGATTGCCAGATCTTGGCATCGCCTTCGAGGTTGGTGTTACTGTACTGTACTGTACTGTACTGTACAGTACACGGGTGTGAAGAAACGCTGATTCATGATAAGATATGATATCATTCTTTCCAATAAATGGACAGGGGTTATGGCGGGTACTGCGCTCCTGCTGTGCTCCTGTCGTTGAATGTGATTCCTTGCCATACAGTACTTGCAGGGTGCATAAACAGGGATACCTGGGAGTTCGGGTTAATCCTTGGTAGAAACAAGCAATCATAGAAATGGCGCAAACAAACAACTTAGATTTTCGAGAATCTAGGGAATGTACAGTACTACAGTACTACAGACTTGGTTGATGAGGAAGCGCAACTAACCTTAGATCCGAATGTCTATCTTCATCATAAATGGCAATGTGTCAGTTGATCTGCCGTAGCAGTGCTAATATAAATATCATGTCCTATTACAGAACGACTCAGCCGCCTCATAAGGCTATGGCTATGGAAACTCGTCTTAAAACTATTGCTGTTCCTAGGGGTGTTTCTGCCGGTAGTATTCATCAGCTAAAGTGACGTCCTGGGACTTCTCAATATTACAGCTATTACACCACATCCATAGACTATTGAAAGCAGGAAAATACAATATGGCAATGGGAGTACGCAAAATGCCTGAAGATGATTGCTAAATTCTTGACAGAATGCACCTACAAGAGCAAGAATTAAGCAAATACCTCCTTTAGACTGACCGCCAAGGGGTAATGCAATGCTTTCCCTGTACAGAAAAAGGCCTGCCAAGAAGCCCTTGAACGCATCGTCGGCTTCCTTATAATACGTTACCCCTCAGGGCCCTCACCCTTCAAGCTCGTAAAGCACAACCTACATCTCATCCATAACGGAATAACTAGCCGGACTTTCAAGATGACTTCGCCTTACGAGTAGCATCCGCTCGAGTGTTACGTAACTAAGGATGGAAGACAGTGACTTGCTCCACCAAGGAGTGGGACGCGAGAAGCGGGACTACTGTCTGCGAGTTCCCCGCAATTGTCGTCAAAACCAAACTAATGGGATTCTTTAGCGGGGTAAGTTTCTCCATGTCGCCAGCTGGGGGGGTACATTCAGGAGAGGATAGGATAGGTTGGCCAGTACATAGGCCCATTCCAATGCGGGATACACAATTGAGAAAAGCTATGCCAAAGTATGCCGCGACAAAAGTTGGAGAAATGCTTCTGACTGGCTGCACTAGATTCTTCCATGGCTTGATAATAGAGAACGCCGTGCAGCGAGCGAAACAATTTTTTTATGCAGACTGATAAGACAATATTCCAACAAGAGCCCCTTGCAGGTTTGATTCCCTCTCCACCGCAGATTGAGAACATCCATATCAGACAGGAGAGGCAGATACTTCCGAGACTTCTGCCGAGTGAAGCGATCATTCTCATGGTTCCAACTTATCTGACGCCAATGATTGCTTTGCAAGAAGAAAAAGAAAGTGTGTTTGCACTGCGAGAAGCCGTAAATGCCTAGCCACCCGAGACGGCACGATACGAGGGCTGATTGATCTGCGCGAAAGGGCGCGTTCGCATTGACAAAGTGTTAAATGACTACGTCCCTAGAGACGACGTTGAAGGAGTAGCAGTACTTAGAGGAACGAACGAGAAACAAAGTTGAGGTAGAACCGCACTTCAAGGAGGAAGCAACTTTGGAAAGGAAGGAGTCAAGATGAGGTTGGCTCGGTTGGGTTGGTTGGTTGGTTGGGTTGGCTGAAGCTTGTCTAAGCGAAAGCGTCACGTGGCGACAAGGAGAATTGTCTTGTATAGTAGGTAAGGTAATCTTAGAGCTTGTTCTCTTATGTATTCCAACAACAATCAGGTGCAATTAGACAGCACCTATCAGTTCGAGCTGTGCGAAATGTCACTTACATATTCCCAACTGAGAGGCTCCCAATACCGTATTCTGGTTCCGGCAGCCAGGTCCTTTGCCAGCCACCAGCGTCCGCTGCAAGAGGGAGTCTGAGGGACGGCCAATTGGGCCGAGTGAAGCCATGTCCATGTCAGCGTTTATGCACCAGATCGCAAAAGCTACTTATCACCTTGAGATTCCCACCCCCCTGTCTGCGTCTCTACGAATCTGGATCTTCTCCTGGAGAGGGACATCCCGCGGGGTTAACCATTTTGCTCATCTCATTTTCTCTCGCACGTTATTATCCTTTCACACTTCGCATCTCTCTTTTGCTTGAAAACACACATCGGATAGTTCCTTACCTCTCGTCCTTCTCTCCTAATCAACAGCGTGATGCCTGCTTCCTCTAATGCATCTTCTGCCGCAGCGGCCTTGGTCAACGACTCTCAAACCGCAAAGAAACCTGCTAAGAGGTCCCATACCGGGTGCAAAACTTGCCGTCGAAGAAAGAAAAAATGCGATGGTATGTATCCCAAAAGCAAACTCGATTACTTTTGCCCTAATGCTCACACCGAGGCCGAATATGACGAGGATTTGAAAGATTCGGATAAGAGCCTCAGAGTGCTAATTACCCCAACAGAACAGAGACCAGAATGCGGAAACTGTGAAAAGGCAAATGTCGTCTGTGAAGGATATGATCAGAAACTGCTTTTTGAAACCAGGGAGCAAGCCAGGAAGGCCAAAAAGGCCAGGGGAATATATTCAGAGCTGAGACCGGCGATTAGCAGCTCCATGAGCTCTACCGGAAACATTCCAAACATCTTCCAACCTCAGACTTTGGCGTTCTCCCATGATACTCCGTCGACGTATTATGGTCTAGAATATTGTCCCAATACCTTGGACTTTGGAAGCTCATTTGGAACCCCATTAGCTCCTTCGAACTTTGATATTCGTCCACTTGGCAGCTACGAGGACGAGCCCCGATACAACACACACTCCTTAATCCCATCAAAGGAAGCATGTATTCTACAAGAGGCGGACTTGATCCAGAATGTCGCACAGCAGAATGTCTTACCTCCAGACCTGCCGTATTTGATCAGAGGCCTAGACACAGAGCTTCACAGATGTCTCTTCTACCACTTCACTCAGACCATGTCACGGTTGTTAACAATCTCCAACAGGGACGATAACCCTATGAACGCCGAAGTCATCCCTCTGGCAATGCGTGACAGAAATGTTATGGAAATGGTCCTCTGTCTTGCTGCTTCCCACCGTTTGAAGTCTCAACAGACCGGAATTGAGGAACTTCGCCGCGAGAGAAATCGGCTACATAAAGACGTTTGTGATCTGCAATCTCATCGTGTTCGAGATTTCGACAAAAAGCTGAGAATCACAGAAACAATTCCTCTCTCGGTTCCAGATCAAGATATTGTAGTCGCTACGTCTCTACTTCTCTGCCTGTACGAACTCTGCGAAGGCGCTAGCAACATGACTTGGAGAACGCATCTCGACAGAGCACGACAGGCTCTAACCATGGGACCAGGAAGTCCAGAGTCAGATATAGATGACTGTGACTCGGGTATTATCATCACAGAGGTCAATCCCTTCCTCCTCGAATATTTTGTCTACCACGACTCTATCGCGACGGTGACATTGCCATCGCCCTCTTCAAAACCTCATTTCCGGGGTTCCTCGAAATTCTCTTCTCATCATGCCTCACTGATAGGCATAACTGATGGCCTTCGCAAATTCGTCACTCGCATATCAGCCATTCGTGCTCTAGCTGATGCTAGTCCACGCCAGCCAGACGGCAACGTAGTTGCACAAGCTGTGGCGATATGGCACGATCTAGATGACTGGAAGCCAAGAGCCACGCTGTCGAGTAAATTCGAGATGATTGCACAATTTTATCAGTGGGCTTTATGGATCTGGCTTTATTCGATCGTGTACCCTGACGGGAAAGCAGACCCTGCTGTACAAAATGCAGTCCACCTGATGGCTACTGGCATGAATCAGATCAAGTGCGGAGACGGAGCTATGGCCTGCCTACTCTTCCCGCTCTTCATCACCGGCTCCGCAGCAATCAAGGATGAGGACAGGACCACTATCGAGGCGCACTTCCGGCGGCTTAAGGAACGGAGTTCGCTCGGCAACGTTGACGTTGCGCAAGGTGTGGTGAAGAAGATGTGGGCGAACCATGATATGGGCCTGCCGAATTCCTGGGGCTGGGTAAAGCAGCTGGAGAGTAATGGCATGACCATTCTCGTCACCTAACCGTCTTCACAGCACATCATTCCCCTTGCGGCGCCTCTCCCACCTAAGCCGGTGCTTGTGCAGGCTGCCCTTAGCGGTGGTTATCAACAGCCTCTAGCTTATCAAGGGATGAGCTCTGGGGATGCAATTTTTAACAAGTTGTGTTTCATTCAAGGAGCTATTTAGATATGTTTGGGACCTACTTGCATGTTGCTCTCAGTCTATTTACAACTGGCGATGGACTGCAGGCAGCATGGGTACACGCCCTACCTTGGTTCACGCCAAAATCTAATTTTTTCCCCATTTTCATTCACTATATCTTGGTTTTGTTGCCAACTCTGTTTTGCGCCTGTTAATTTCATTACTCAAATGTCGGTGTCGTCAAATCCAGGAGGGGCTGGGGCGGAGGTAGTACTGAAAACAGTTTCCGACCTTAATGATCTTATATGATGGCAGTTGCTGTTTCAGTTATTTGGTGGGGTCTATATCCTCGCTCTAATTTGGATTTAATTTATGCGTTCAAACGCAAGGCAGATGCTTTCTCGGTGGCAAGAGGATATCTGAACTTCATAACCGCTTTTCACAGTAAAGAATAGCTAGCTAATCAGGATATTTGAGTATGTTTGATTTACACAATCTTGAATCATCCATCCATTCATGCATAGTGTTTGCTTTGCAGTCCTTTCCTTACGCTGGGTCTATGGACACTTCCTAAGTTTTCAGAGACTGAGACAAAAGCCCGGCCCCAAGATTCCTCGAGCCAGAGTCAGCGTCGAACAGAACAGAACAGAACGAAACATGACCCTTTCCCGTCACACCGTTAGAAAAAAGAGAAAAAAAAGACCAGACA